>JAJOZX010009706.1:0-149195 GCA_023014485.1 Bathynomus jamesi | reverse complement strand
ACGAAAGCATCTCTCCCCCGCCCCCCAAAAAAAACTAGCGGGAGAAGAGAGGCAAAATCGAGGTCCATGGTTTTGGAGATGCCAAGACACTCTGCGTTTGAAAGATTGGAAATCGTAGACAGGGGGTAAGATAGATTGAGGAAGATTGTTTCAGAGTTCACCGGTTGAATAGATGTAAAATTAAAAATACAGATTACCCCTTACATAAGAGAGTTGGACAGAAAAGGAATGGGAAATTGTCGAAAGTCTAGTGCTGCGTGCTCTCCTTAACGGAGGAGGAGGCATGCAGTTAGAGCGTTCAGAAAAGCAGTGTCTGTTATAATAGCGATAGTAAAGAGAGAGTGAGGCAAGATTGAGGCGAAGAGAGAGGGATTGAAGACAGTGAGTAAGAGGCGGGGAATTGATGTCACGAAATGCTATTGATTCCACCCGGTCAAATGCGGCTGTGTGGGTTGAGCCACCCCATACATGAGAAGCATATTCCATGCAGGGGCGGACAAGACCCCTGTAGAGAGAGAGCAAGTGAGTGGGGGTGAAGAAACTGTGGAGGCGGTGCAGAAAACCTAACCTTTTAGAAGTATTTTGGAAAGAGAGTATATGTAATCTTTCCAGGAAAGGTCACGAGAAAAGGAAACGCAAAAAATGATGAGAGAAGTTGTGTATTGTTGAAGGTAAGGGGATAGTGGTGTGGAAGATTATGATGAGTAGACAGATGGAGGAACTGAGTGTTTGAGGCATTGAAAGCCACAAGGTTTTCTCTGCCCCAAATTAGACATGGCAGAAAGATCAGAGGTTAGTTGTACCAAAGCCGTCCTACGCGAATCTTGGAGTGACTGTTGAGAGGGATTCTTTGCGAAGCGGGTGGGGAAGTGAAGAATGGAATCATCGGTATTGAAGTTAATAGGAAAAGAAGTCCAAATTAAAAGATCAATAATAAATAAAAGGAAAAGAGTGATTAACAATACAGAACTCTGGGGAACAGCACTGTTAATAGCTTTAGGAGAAGAACAATGGCCATCTGCAACCACAGCTATAGGTCGGTCATAAAAAAAATTAGAGATGAAGGAAGGCAGTTTGGAAATTATTTGTGCCAGACTCTATCAAAAGCTTTTGATATGTTTAGCGCAACAGCAAACATTTCTCCGAAATCCTGAAAGGAGATGACCAAGAGTCAGAGAGATATACAAGAAAATCGCCAGTGGGGCATCCACAGCGGAACCCCTACTGACAATATGAAAGAAGATTGTGAGAAGTGAGGTGTTTAAGTAGTTTCCTTTTAAGGATAGGTTGAAAAACTTTAGAAAAGCAAGAAATCAAAACATTTGGACGATAGTTGGAGGGTTGAGAGCGGTCACCCTTCTTTGGGATAGGCTGAATGAAAGCGAACTTCCAGCAGGAAGGAAAAGTACCAGATGAGAGACAAAGACGAAAGAGTTTGCCTAGGTAGGTTGTCAGGCCTGAAGGACAATTCTTAAGAAGAGTCGAAGGAACACCATCAGGACCGTACCCTTTTCTAGAGTTGAGCCCAGATGGGACAGAAAGAACATCTTTGGAAGAGATTCTAATTTCAGACATAATAAAGTCAGAGAGAGTAGAAGATGGAGCAACAGCACCGGAATTGTCTATGATTGAGTTGGAAGTGAAAGTTTGAGCGAAGAGTTCAGCTTTGTGAGGAGAAGTGACGGCAACTGAGCTGTTGGAATGGAAAAAGAGGAAGGAAAGAAGAGGAATTGCTTCTTATATGTTGTACAAATATAAAACATATTTTAAATATATAAAATAGTCTTTCTTTTATTTAAATTTTGATCTAGATGCCACAGCACAAGCCTAATAACTTTTTCTAGGTTCTTTTATATTTCAAATCTAGAATTATAGATCAGTATATAGCTAATAAAATAGCCGTTAAATGCTATAAAAGAGAAAAATATCTGACATGGGTGTAAAAAATTATAAAAGATTTTATATTAATTATTGTTCGACCTCGGCCCCAGAATGGTGTTTCTCAACCTTTTTTGTGCTTGTGACCCCATTTTCACATAAAAAAAAATTCACGACCCCCATTCCCTAATTGATTATGCAGCACACACTTCGGATGCAAAAACAGCCCCCAACTATTTCCCACGTGACGTTGGCTTGGTAAGAAGTTGATTCTTAAAGGGTGGTAAGGTGTGCCAAATTTGCAGGAAAATTACACGATAAATTGACTGAACGTTCTTTTTGAAAATAACCTACAGTTGTTATTCCCGTCAGAAGACTTATGCACATATTGGTTAGCACGGAAAAATGAATATCCAGAACTGGTGTCTGAAGTCTGAGTGACTTGGTTGCAATTAAAACAAAGCAATAAAATTGACTATATATAAAGAAGATTAACAAATGCGAAACAGGCACAGATATCTCATTGAAAGACATACTAAAAGTTATGAAGATGACGATTAACAGAAAGTAATTTCAGTTGTAAATACTGTGATATTACACGAGTTTTTTCAATTTAAAAAAGTCTGATTTACATATTTTTTTAATTTTCGATGGAAAAAAAAAAGCATTTTCAACTCTTCCTTTTTAATATTTGGTTGCTATCAGGGAGAAGAACCTATGCTATATTTGAAATCTTAAGCATACCGTTGAGGTACTTAAAGATATGTGATTAAAAAATGTCTTCAGTGAAATTATTTGTAAATTGTACTCTACATACACACAATATGCAACAGTAATTAATGTGCTTTCATTTCTTGCTATCTGCAAAGTATAAATTGTGTTAGTAGTATATGATAATTAATTTACAGAATTTTCAACAGTAATTAATGTGCTTTCATTTCTTGCTATCTGCGAAGTATAAATTGTGTTAGTAGTATATGATAATTAATTTACAGAATTTTCAACAGTAAAAGTAAATATGATGCTAAGATAAGTCAAAAGAAGATGTTTTATATTATTTGATCACTTTTACATTTATATTTTAAATAAATAAAGTTACATTTCAGGAAAGTTTCAAAAGGCCGTAAAAAATGAAATACGAGGATCGATGTTTGTTTATTTAAAAAAAGTTTGAAAAAAACGAATGTCAAAAGAACACATCGCTTTTATGTATATATATATATATATATATATATATACTCGAAAGTTATTGGAAAGTCAAGCACCAAAGCAAATGTGGATATTTTTATTTTTTATTTATTAAATGGTGCAATCCTTGGGGGACTGACTTTTGAATAAGAATATATATATATATATATATATATATATATATATATATATATTCCCTGACGAGGTGTACTTCTGAATACACGAAGTCATTTTTCCTTTTGCTTGTGGGTTTACATCATTCATTCATTTCACGTGTTTAATAGTGAAATTCCGTCAATCGGAAGATCCTGGGTTCGATTCCCAGGTGGTTACCTCATTTTTTCATTTGTTTCGTTCTCCCTCCTCATCTTGCGTGGAATATTTTCCTATACAAGCGTCGTTCTTTACGTTAATTATACTGCGTGTTTGCAGTTAAAATGTATATATATATATATAATATGTAGATATATATATATATATATGTATATATATATATATATATATATATATATATATATATATACACACTAATGGTATGCAAGCGAGTGCACAGGGAAAAAGACATGTTCTCCTTTTTTTTATTCTTAATGCATTTGGCCTTAAATTTGGTCCCTCATTTCGTCTATATTAATGGAGAGAACGAGCTGCGTATTGTTTATTCAAACTTTTAATTTATTTTCCCTTAAGACTTCTTAAGTTTAATGAAATTTTTGAGTAGATGATGGTAGCACTCTCAAGGAAGTTTCATTCTAGAAGAAAAATGAGGGACCGCATCTTCACGCTAAACGAATTTCAACGTGCATACTTTAATGTCATCTTTCAATTTTATATAATATATATATATTATATATATATATATATGTAAACCCACAAGCTAAAAGAAAAATGACTCCAAGGCCTTTCGTGTATTCAGAAGTACACCTCGTCAGGGAATCATATATATATATATATATATATATATATATATATATATATATATATTTATATACGTTAGCGGCAATAAGGGAAATCCGGCATTAAGCTTAAATCCTAGGCAATAAGCTAAAAGCTAACAATGCATATAATCATAAGTATACTGTAATGCCTGTTTAAATAAGTATAGTGTATATATAATAATACGACTATAAGGAACTTCCGGTTCTGTACAAGTGAAGCAAAAGACACTCCCTTTCGTATTTTCTGCACTAATATATACGGACAGCAACTCTGTGTGAATTATAAAAAAAGTTCTGGCAGAATCCTAAATTTGTAACACAACAGATCTATTAGACTCCTTCATAAATTATCGAAAAGATGCTCAACTTCGTTAATCTTTTCTACCCGCAATGTCCCGAGATTCTCAGAGGTAACAAGACGTGCTCAATACAGTCTAATACAAAGAATAAAAAATCAACCAACCCGATTTTCCAAGCTATTTATCAGTCCTGCCATATGTCGTCTAACCTGTGCAATTAGTAGGATGGGTGCAAAGGGGTAGAGTGCAATTGCAATGTTGCAAATGCAATGTTAAGCAATGTTACGAGACCCCCTTCCCCCTTGTTGCAAGAACCCTCCCTTCCCCCTTGTTGCAAGACCCTTACCCCCCCCCCCGTTGCCACAAGCTGGGGGGAAGCAACCTAACCTAAGAGAGAGAGCAAGAGGAGAGAGACAATCCTTCACCTGGCTCCGCCAGACGCATAATAAAGCTCTTGGTCTTTGCACTTGGCTTAGAAGGTCCTAATCCGCCAGTCGGTTTAGAAGGCTTAATCTGGCTTAGAAGGCGTAAATGGCTTCTTCAGGTGTATATTTTTATTTTTTGAGTTGCCGGATTGCGCTATTTATTTAATTAAAGCAGATGTTCTTGACAGTTGGCTTAGAAATCCGCTAGTCGGCTTAGAAGGCGTAACCTGCCATTTGGTATACATATATATATATATATTATATATTTAATTAAATAATATCGCTTATATATACAACTAAAAGAATGAAATAAAACACCATTACATCATTTTGTTTATTAGACGAATTATTGGAAATAATTTCATGAAATATAGAGAAAATAAATATAAAATCAAATTAGTTCAGTCTATACACAGTTTAAAGGAGGAATATATGAGGGGGGGGTCGCGCGTCTTAAGGTACCTAAGCGCCACCACAGGCGAAAACGTGTTTTTGATGGATATCACTATTTTCACCCTTCCTCTATCGCATGGTTTGGGTTATAATGACCTTACGACACTAGAAGTATGGTTGAAAACCTTATGAAGCGAACTACTTTTTTCACCTCTATCGCCAGCCAAAAATTCACCCCAAGAAGAAAATAAGGAATAATAAGAAAATAAAAAAATAAAAAAAATATACAGTATATAAAATATAAAATATGAAAATATATTACAAAAACTCATCATCTTCATTAGCATAATTAGAACTCTAATTTAGCCAAAAATGAACGTTCTAGCTCAATTAATAACAGATACTATTGCCAGAATATTCCTCAACTTTGGAGGCGATTTCTGACGAATTTTAATTTAGGCGCTTAGGTACCTTAAGACGCTGGACCCCTCATATATATACGTATATATATATATATATATATATATATACGATTTCAAACATTCTGTCGAAGATGAATCGGTTTCGCGTGGGGACAAGAACGTTATTAACAGACGCATTCTTCCGCATCAGTCGTAGATCAATGCATGGCTGATCGTTATTTATACACAACGTACAAACAATGGCATATGAGGGGGTCTCACTAATTTGTCCCCTTCTTGTACCTACACCTGCAGGTATTTTATAACGATCCTCGCTCCACATCTCAACTATCACGAAGACTCTATTCATCTCCTTAACATTTAAATAAACAACATTCCGTTTACCAGAGTTTGTTTGTTTACAAGTCGTTTCCAGTACATAGTTAATGGCACCGGTTTTACGCTTGAACACGCGCAATGAATTCATCACGGAAACATCGTACACAGCATTGATAATGCTGCTCAAAGGAAGTTCCATCGTATTCGAGGAGTGCACGTCCAGTCGGTTCAAGCTCTGAGATGACAATGAGCCACAGGTGGGCAGGCTAGCTGAACGGGAGGTGTGGAGGAGTGAGTCACACTATAAGTTGATGAAACGTGTACGGTGTTTTTCCAACATGAAAGAGTCATGTGAATACTTGTATCCCATTAAACTGGGCATTCGTTTAGAGTATTTTTCCGACACATGAAGTAATCTCAGCTTTAATGTTTTATCACTCCCCAGACTGCGCGCCAGACATTTTCGTTCAGAGGGATTTTCACCCACTAAACACATTTTATCCACACTCCGGCGCACTATTTGAGAGAAACATGTGCCCATATTTTTCTTTTTTGCTTACCAGACGATACTCGTCTCGAAATTCTATTAAAAACTGAATCAGGCCTTCAGCCAGAATCTCACTACAAACCTCGTCATGATATATATTAATGAAGTGGAAAGACTACTTCCGATTCTCCATTATGACAAGATTTACACTCTCAGCCGCAGGGTACGAGTACTCGGTATGATGCAGCCTGAAATAATACCGCTTGTCACACCACTCATCAACAAGACCCACTAACCATAACTGTTGCTTCTCTTCTGCACGTGTTGTTTCTTTCACTTCACGGTATATGTAAGCCAGGGGTCCCCAACCTTTTTGTGCCGAAGAGCACATTCAAGACTACCGGTAGTGCGGCGGGCACCATTTACTTTTTCAAGGCAAATTTATAGTTGGACTTAATAATGAACATAATACACAAAAAAACATTTAATTCCTATGTAAATAATGAACATAATACACAAAAAACCACATTTAATTCCTATATAATATAAAATAATGAACATAATACACAAAAAAACCATTTAATTCCTATGTAAAATAATGAACATAATACACCAAAATAAACAAGGATGGGCTAACTAAGGATCTTAGAAAAATGATCAAAACGATAACTTAATTTATTTATAAAGAAATAATTATTTTGAAATAAATGAGCATCTGTTTCTGTAATTAACTACTAAAATTTAATAAAATGTTAAGTATGTTACATATTTTAAATATTTAGTAACTAAATATTTAAAATATGTAACATACTTAACATTTTATTAAAAATTTAAATAAAAACTTATCAATCGTACTCAGTCAGTGGCGGGCACACGCAAAAGGGTCGGCGGGCACCATGGTGCTCGCGGGCACAGGGTTGGGGACTCCTGATGTAAGCTGTTATACAGTTTAGTTCTACAACATAGTCCATTACTTCGTTTGTACCACGAAATCCTGCAATGCTCTCGCCAGAATAGCCGTAGAATATTTGAACCTCTTGTTCCTCAAGCTTCGCACGGTTCAGTGTAGCCTTAAAAGTATCAAAGGAGGGTGGAATGGGGAGTCTTTCTGTATCCACCATATCTTCCGACTTTACCGAATACAACTTCATAATCGTCGAGCACGCAATATTAAAGGTAGCCTTCACTATTTTCCGTCTACGTGAAAATTCTTCAAATACACGCAGGGGTAGATATATGCTCAGGTAGTAGCAGGAGTCACGTGACCATTGCTCGATCATACAGGGGGCGGAGTTTGGGACTTTTCCTGTACATACGCACACACACACACACATACACAAAGGATAAAATAAAACGCTAATTGAAACACGATTTGTTTAATAAACATATCGAATTATTCAAGGTATATATATTTACAAATACGTGTAATAAATAAAATAAACATATCGTTAGCAAGTAAATAGTCACACACACACACATATATATATATATATATATAAGCAAACAGCCACAGGGAAAAGGAAAACGAAACACGAAATCCGAGCGCTTTCGTGATATATTCACATCTTCAGGGAAAAACAAATAATTTCCTTTTCCCTGTGGTTGTTAGCTTATTAATAAGATCACGTGTTATTCTGTGATTTTACTGCATATATATATATATATATATATATTATATATATATATATATATATATATATAAAGGATTATGGTAATCCCTGAGTTTTTTAATATATATGTACATACATATATATATAAACAATCAAGGATTATGGTATCCAAAGGGTACGATACCATAGGTACCAGGCACCTTGTAACCTTTCCTATTGGTGTTACCACACACCTTCGTACCCCTAAGTTCCTTCACGCCCCCCCCCCAGCTTCTGCGCCCGAAAATTGTGGGTCCCCACAGTCAGTTGGGGCGGCTGGTCGCCCTCATCTTTCAAGCACACTAGATTCTTCAACGAGTCAATTTACCGACCCGTCGGTTCGCCTGGTTAAACGTGATACCCTTAGCCTTCACGATATATTTCATATCCTCCCTCACCCTCACTCGTACCCCATAAGTTTTTGGACCTGTTGAGACAAAATATTCGGCGTATGCGATGTCTCCATACTCATTCTTGATCTCATCAGTCAACTCTCCGAGGAATTCACCAATAGGTGGTATGTATTCACCCTCCCTCGCTGTGAATATCACACTATCTGTGTCGGCGTACAGAACCCTCCACCGAACAGAATGCAATAGACCCCAAAGTTTGATGCGTGCGTTTGCCGTTGTGAAGCTGGCTACAGGTATGTTTGTAACACGCGATGTGTCTGTGGCCAATTCGGTAATGTAATTCGGTAACTTTATTATGTACGTATTACCTAAATTCACGATCTCCATGACCTCTTTATCGTGAGCGTTGGCATAATCCCACACCTCGTTATAACTTTGGGCTAGGTGAACGTTCCCCTTGCCTGTTTTGAAAAAACTATATAGGGCTATGGGTTGATTGCCTGTTACTTCTCATTCGTTGGAAATTTCCAGCAGATTTCAGTGGAGAGTTAGCAACAAAAACCCTACTTTTTCTTTAAAGAGTTATGGATGTGGAGGTCTTTAAAGGACCTCATTAAGTAGTGTCTTTATTGGGTAATGTTAAATTTATTTGCCTTCAGTATTTTAAGTATTTTAGCGCTGCCTAATGGTAAAGAAAAATTACCTTACCTTATTATTTTGTTGGGCCTCGCTTCTGTTTCTATATAGTGCCGCGGTGATGGAGTTACACAACGAGATGATTTGTTTCAAATTAATATAGGCAGTCACTATATCTAAATTCCTGAAGGCATAGGCCTATCCTTTTGAGTTATTATGTTTATATTACTTCTTATTCACTTAGAACTTATAGGAAGATTAAGTACATCTTACCTGCTTAAAAGCATGGCATAACGTAAGCAGCTCTGAGTGCCACAAAGTATAAATCGTTAGGAATTCGCTGATTCTTCAAAGTTCGTTGACTCTTCTCTTGAAGTAATTTTCATCAGTTAACAATGGAAATTTTTGATAATAAATAATTTGTTTTTCTTGTTGTCATGCAGGCCCAATGCCTACATATGGGGTTCTATATATGGCAATTATTTTTATTCCCAATAGGCTATGTCGCCAATCCCGAGGCAATTTTGGAGCTGCTATTTAATTCAATGAATTAATAATTTTATTTAATTAAGAAATAAAGGTGCCACATACAATATCATATTGTAAGTATGCAGTTTTTCCATACCTGTATTCTGTACAAATTTTCCCCAAAGCCTATTTAGGCATAACTTTGCACTAAAGCGCCTACCTGGGTTCTTTACAATTTGGGAACGGTCAAGTTGTACCCCTTCACGGTCACGGTAACGCTGAATATAAGCAGATATTTCATTTTCGGTATCAACTCCTCGCGGATACCATGATGCTTGTACCTTATCCTTTAAAAAAGTGTTTATACATGGCGTGATAAGGTTGAGTAGCTTCTAAAACCTCCACACCTCATATATCTTCAATATTCTATAGCCATAGCGAACGGCTAGGGAGAGCTCAGGGCTTGTATATACGCCTCTGATCTTACGCTGGTTGGTTGTGTGATTACAAGTCCCATTGTTCTCCTCTGCGCACTTCACGCACAGGGGAAACATGAGTTTGTGATCTATAACGACGTGTAAGATCGGCATCCATAAATCGCGAGGGGGGAGCACGTCTACGAAAGAAAGACCGAAGTAGTTCTTGTTCAAATTTGCTGAGAACTCCTCGATGTTGGGCAGTGCTGTTCCTACCAGTTTTTCAGGTGCACCTACAGGATACAGATTTTTCTTCATCATGTAAAGGTATAAAGAGCAGAAGTCGTAGTAATGGAGTTTCACGCCCTCAGTAGGTGGAAAGTATAGCTTGAAGGGATTTGTACGCCCTCCGAAAAAGCTATCACCGCATTTGAGAGGATCCAGCTCCATTGGACGCTTGATCGTGTTTATCTCTTCACGGTAATGTCCATCTGTTTTCATCCGTGCATCATAATCATGCTCCCATAAGACCTTGTGAGTGAACTGGGTGCCGATAAGCTGATCGCGGGTGCGGGTCCTTGCAAGACTGTCGGCAGGAGCTCCACCGTGGATATCTCCTACGATCCCGCACTCAGGTCGGGGGCATTCATGACACCAACAGCCGTTAAAGGAGTACACAGTCTTCTCACCAGTGGCACGGTTTTCGCTTAGACCATCAACCCAAAAAACACGACTATTAACCTTAATGAGTACTTCTCCCGCGTTGAGGGCTTGCTTTATGTATGCACCTGTCTGCTGCTGTCGTTTTTCCTTGAAAAAAATTATTGGGGAAGTGTAATTTACCCTGTATTACGAAAGTTTGTGTACCTACATAGGAAGTATCATGACAAAGTTTCAAGCTTTTATATAAATATTTTGAGTTTCCACAAGTCACTTAAAGTTTTGGAGATTTTTTCCGATACTCCATATAGTAAACTACAGCTCTTTGCTGACTTGCCATGATAGTTTACAAGGAAAATCACCCAGAATTCACCACGAGGAGGTGGCTGTAGGTCGAATTCCACACCATGCCCAGCCCACCCTCCCTTCCATTAGTTTTTACATGTAGTTTATTGACATTTGTATTCGCATTTTGACTCAAATGTAGGCATGTTTGATCTTCAAGCAATTCTTGCCTTTATAAAACCATCTCTACTTTCCTGGCCACAGACAGAAGCTGATGCTTCTGTTACAAGTTTGACATGTCTTTCCACAGCTTGTGAATGACATGGGTACTTTTTCAATAGAGGGTTAGTTTCATCACCCCTTACGATAAGCTCTAACTGGGCGTTTGTCATGCTTTTTGTCAGAGGTGGTTCATGTCTTGGGTAGTCTCCAAATCGAATTAAATCTGTGTAGTCTCTTCCCAAGAAATTAATTTTAGGCCGTCTAAATTCTCTAATGCCCGAGGACACACTTTCCCTGGCTAAGAGAATCCTCCGGAAAGCTAACTCTCTCATCACTTGCCTTTCATCAAATAACAGCGAGACCAATAAAGTTTCTGGGTGAGCAAAATATGCCCCTCTTTCAATAACAGGATCAATGACTGCCTTAAGCTCATCAGATAGGTATCTTGAACTAGATATCATAAATCTGAGGTGCCTTGGTCCCTGGTAATAGTAAGGATTTCGCTTTATATTAAAGCACGTTGGGGCATAAACGCGAACAATGAATTCGGTCAGAGTTTTCAAGTTTTCTGACGGTTTTTTGGTCGCAACATAAAGTCTAACTATCCTGTTGGCTGTTGTAAGCTATCTGGCATGGTTCAAAGAACCTGGGTTGCGGTTTTCAAGAATTTGGGAACATTGGCCTTCTATGACTGCATTACAAATTTCCATGAGATACTTTTGATTTTGGCTTAGCTCGAGATCCCCCGGAATAGGAGGCATATTACTGTACTTGATTTGATTGCTTCAAACTTGACAACTGGCATCTTTTCGCACGCAGTAAGACTTTGGCCAACATTTCCAGCAAGGGCTTTTGGTCTTTTGGTTTTACCATCCAAATAATTAAACAAATGGCGGAGAGGTAGCTCATTGGTATGCAGCAAACACACGAACCAATGAAAAGGAGTATTGTAGTGTACCTCTAGTTGCCTGATAACTCCATTATGTATGTCAGTGTTTACATTGGTTCCATCACATCCAATGACCTTCAGATTGTCTACCTTAATATTGTTACTGTTAAGAAACTTTATCACTCCCTTAGAAATGTTAGTTGAATTTCCAGTCACAGGAGTGAAGTGCCCAAGATATTTTGATTCTGGTTCAGCTATAAGCGTGATGTGTTCCTCAGTAATTGTTGTACTAGTAGTACCTCCAATCCTTACAGATATTTGCTTTAGTTAAGTCCTTTCTTCCATCAAAATACAATGTTTCTATACTTTCTTCACTTGATTTACTCAACTCCTCTCATCTTCTTTCTCTGCTGTCTCACCTTATTCTTATCCACAACATTGTGATAATCTTCAGAGGTAATGAGACCAAAATCTTCCAGAACAGCAGAGGCAACGGCTGCACCAGTTCTGTCTGATATTCCGAATCGGTCACAAGTTTTTGCTAATGAAGGCAATTTGCGAGTGAGCTTATGTGCTTCACCTGATTTCTTTATACCTTCCTCAATGTGATCATCATCATCACGCTCTCTATCTGTATCTGTTGATATGTCAGAATCAGGAATTGTATGAAAGTTATCCCAGTCATTGGCTCTTCCCTGGAAGTGGATGGGTTATTGATATCTCCATCTTCAATGTTTTTAGAAAATCGTGCTCTTTCTTCTTCTTTACGCTCAGATCTTATTTGCAGTTTCTTCGTTGTCTGTAAAGCAATGCTGCCATTTGCCATTTTTCGTGCACCTCTTTGGTCAATTAGGAAAGAAAGTTCCATGGCAGGAACTTTTAGCTCTTTTTCACAAGTGTAAGAAAACAGATCATGGCATTTGCAGGCAGCAATATCAAAAAGCCTTTGATTTTTGGATTTGAACGGGGTCAATTTAAATTCAAAATCTTTTCTTTTTCTACCAGTCTTCATCATATTTTTAGATTTTTCATGACAATCCTTTACTCTGGCTAATATTTGCTGTTCTGATATTGTTGGAATTGATGCACTTTTCCAGATCTCTTTTACCCTTAATGCAACTATTCTTGCCACATCATTAGCATTTGGCTCTTTTTTCTCCTCACTAGCTATAAGAAAGAGATATCTTATTTGGAAATATTCTTTTAAAACGTCTTCATATAGGGGAAGTTGATTTCCACTGAGCTCAGCTTTTCCAAAAAGGAAAACAGCTGGACTCATGATTTTTTTCAACAGTTGCTTTCACTTTCACGGCCTCAGCCATTTCGGATAATTTGGGAAAGTCACTCTGTTAGTGTAACAACGCATATTTAACTCTTCAAATAATCAATTCTGAAAAGAAAAATTGTGTATATATAAATTATATATATTCTGGACGAAACACACTCAAGAAAAAACTTAATAGCAATAAGAATACAAAAAATACAAGAAAATCTTAATCAAGAATCATAATTGCCAAATAATTAATAAAGTTTACGCATTTAAATAAAGTTTTAAAGGTTTTAAAGTCTTTTGTAATATTTTACGTTTTACTTGCAATCTTCAGAGGACTTGCGGAACATCTAAAACTTGATCAATTTAGTGTTTTTAATCATTGTTGAGCATTTATAGTGCATCTACAAATTTCTTGGCCACAGGCATGTGGAAATTCACAAATTTAATTTTTCGACCCGGCCTAACATTGTGTAGGAGCCAGTAAATAGCCTTGTGCACATAACTGCGGGGATTATTTCTGTTTATGACGGCTAAGGTGCCCTTAGGCATGAAATTGTTCTTGAACACCGTACAGCAGAATGAGGCGATCGTGGTTGTGACTTGCAACGGATCGCATTTGAAACGGTCTATGTACATCCTTCTAAAGGTCTGAAAACATACTCTAAGCACGAGCACATCATTCATGCAATAACGCTCACACTCATCAGCTGTATTGTAAGGATTGGATTCATTAAAACTGTTGTATTAGCGGTCAAAATCTTCACGTTCACCTGTACTCATATATTCATAGTTAAAGTAATGTTTGGGGGGAGGTAGTCCTACGTAATTTAAAGTTTCGTTAGGGAGGAATGTGTAAGGGAAATATCCTTTTGAAACTTCGGCGGCAACGCCCATTACTTTGGGTAGCTTGGCTAGTTTACAAGGTCTGAATAATAAAGTGTCTTTAAACTGTACATGTGCATCTGTATAAGTTTGTTTCTTCTTTTCCATGGATCACCTGTAAATATCTCAGATGAATCCTGCTCAAGCAGCTCCTTATAAATGAACTGTGTATCAAATTTTGCCCCGTTATGGGCAAGAATGTACACATTCATTTTTTTTAAACTCGTGTGCTAAATTCACAATATAGGACACAGAGTTTCAAGGGACTGTCGTGTGCAATCGTTTGAAAAACGTTTGTCCGTTTACCAAATTTGATTTGTGACACTCATCACACTCGACTCCCATGTACTAATCGCAGATAGTCTGGATTACAAGTAGATGTGGGATAACTTTTTTGATTTCAGGAACTGTGTATGTTTCTATATCGTAGTACACAGTTATAAAGGTCTATTTTTAGCCTTAGCTTCTTTCATATAACATTAGGCCTGTTCAAAAATCAACTTTTTCTTATTTTCATAGGTTTCTGTACATTTTCCCATGCTTTTTGACCTGAAAAAGCCGAAAATCACAACTATTTTGACCTAGGATGTTGGGAAGCATTGCCGCATGGAGCTTTAAATTTTCTGCCTTGAAATCGGCCAAAGCGCCAATTCCGGGGTCCCTTGAATTATGTTTTGCACTTTAACTTTTGATCTAAACAAGATAGAGCAACAAATTAGGTATCAAATGAAAGAGCATAAAATTAATAAATAATAATAATAATAATAATAATAATACAATAATAATAATAAATAAATAATAATTAATAATAATAATAATAATAATAATAATTATCTATCATTTTTCAGGAAACGACAGAAACTCAATCAGAATCTAGAAAACCATCTACAAGTTACAACTTCACAATGGCATTAAGCAAGGAGCTGAGGGAGCTCCGTGGGCGCACAGTTGATATCTCAGAACCTCCACGTACTGTCCACAGGCAGGTGTCAACTGGGCCATCTACCAGATCTCTCACTGAAACTTTCCTGGTTGGATACCCTTCAGCTTTTATCAGTGGTTCCCAGCTTCCCACCAACAGACAGGCGTTCCAGTATTTCCTTAATCTTCAGAATTTACCGGAAAATGCAGGGAGGCCCATGGTTCAAGACCTTGCATATGAAACAGTTGAATCTATCATCCCATTCTGGCAGATGGCTAGGATCAAGACAATGACCAAGTACAACGCAATGAAGCTCTTCATGAAACTACATGAGAAACATCGTGCTCTGGTGAAAACTAAAGGAAGAGCAAGTAACCCTTGAGGAAAAAGAGGAGCATTTGTGCTGGAATTAGACAGCCTGTTCGATATAGGAACTCCAGATGCAATCCAGGAAATACAGAACAACAGACTGTTATCCAGAGAGAAGAAAGATGAGGATATCAGGTTCTACGAAGACCAAAAGACTAAGAGGAAAGGTCATATGTCTGGTCATGACAAGATTTTTGAGACAAGATCCCTGCAGCAAGCAGCGAGGAATGAAAGACTGCAGCATAGACAAGAACAAGGTAAAACTAATTACTTTGAACGTTACAAAAAGTTTTAAGTTTTACTCCATTGCGATATTTAGCATGTACTTAACAATTAATGTCTTAACATGTACTATTTTACAGTTGCAGCAGAACAAGAGGCAGTTATTCATGTGGATGACATTACCTGGGGTGATTCAACTGACAACGACGCTAACACAGAGGACATGGATTACCATCAGCCTCGTCCTGGATGTTCTCACCATCAAGACACTGTGACTAGTGTGACTTTGACGTTTCCAAGGAAGGTCATGGAATGTGATGTCATCTGCAATACAGCTGATCGTCTTGGTTTATCAGACAATCAAGTTACTGCCATGGTTTCTGCTACCTTGAAAGCTGGAGTGGTTGATCTGGATAACTTCGTCATCTCAACCTCAACAACACGTCGCAACAGAATGCTGTCCAGGTATAATATCAGCCAGAGTCACATGTCCAAGTTTTGTGAAAACCCCCCACAGTACGCTGCCTTACACTGGGATGGAAAGTTGCTCAAAGATGTCTTGGGCAGTGAACCTGGAAGTACCTCAGAGACTTTAGCTGTGCTAGTGTCTGGTCCACCTTCATACACTGAAGGAAAGTTATTGGGAGTACCTGTCATCGACAATTCTTCTGGCACAGCTCAGGCTGAGGCTTCAATGGATTTACTGGAGACATGGGAACTTACGGATAATGTTACTGCCCTTGTTTTTGACACTACATCCAGTAACAGTGGAGTTCACAGAGGAGCTGCCAAACTGCTAGAGAAAATGCTGAACAAAAAGATGTTTTATCTGGCCTGTCGACATCACATCCTGGAAATCCTAGTAGGAGCAGTTTGGGAGAAGCTGTTTGGGAAGGTGAAGGGGCCAGATAATCCCTGGTTTGAGCATCTGAAGGATGTTTGGACGGACTTGTCCAAGGAAAACCCAAAGATGCTGGCTATCAACAGCAAATGGCTGAAGGAAAAGAAGAAGAACAGTGAAGAAATACTCCAAGACATTCTAACAGCAGAAAGGCTTCCAAGAGCCGACTACAGGGAAATGGCTGAACTGACAGTCATTGTTCTTGGAGGAACGCCTCCTCGAGGTATTCACTGGAGTCGACCAGGCGCCATTCATCATGCCAGATGGATGGCCAGAAACCTGTACTCCATGAAAATGCTGATGTTTGCAGATCAACTTGAGTACGACGAAGACACTGTATTAAAGCTGGAAAGACTCAACACCTTCCTTGCGCTGTTCTACACTCCTGTATGGATGATGTCAATGTCTGCTGCAGATGCTCCCGTGAATGATCTAAGTCTAATCCAGGACATGTTGAAGTACAAGAAAACTGACCCAGAGCTTGCTGATGCAGTACTTAATAAGATGGAAAACCACAAATGGTACCTGACGCAGGAAGTCGTGCCATTTGCCCTGTTCAGCAGTAGATTGAGTGACACATTGAAGCACGACATTGCTGCCCAGTTACATGCCACTGAGAAGCCAGACAGCTTCAGAACAGGAAAGCCTCTATTCCAGAGAGTCACAGCTAAGACCACCCTGGTTGATCTCATTGGCCCAGAATCACATTTCCTGCTGGACACACTGAACATTGGATCCGAGTGGCTTCTGGAACCTGTCACGTCTTGGCCACAGAATGAGGACTACAGAAAAGCGTTGGACTATGTTAAGAATCTGAAAGCGGTGAATGACATTGCTGAACGTGGTGTCAAGATGATGAGCGACTTTGAAATGTCATAACAACAGATGCCAAGCAAAGGGACTATCTCCTTCAAGCTGTGGAGTTCAACAGACGCCGCTTTGACAGCTTCAAGAAACAAACTCTCAACAACTGACTGTGTAAATGTCATTATGAAATTAATCATCATGTAATGCTTTCACTTCTTGATCGATTAGACTTGTGACAAAATGTTAATCTCAAATTTGTGTCATGAATAAGGCGCCTTGTCTGCCTTGAGTGTGAGAAAACGAATTTTGTGATATTTCTGAAATCTTTGTATGTACCAATGTGCCATTTCTTGTTCCAAGACTATCATAATTGTATAAGTTAGAAAGAGGATTAAAAACACTTTAATTTGGTGCCTATTTTGTTGCTCTATCTTGTTTAGATAAAAAGTTATAGTGCAAAACATGATTCAAGGGTCCCTGGAACTGGTGCTTTTGGCCGATTTCAAGGCAGAAAACTTAAAGCTCCATGCGGCAATGCTTCCCAACAACCTAGGTCAAAATGGTTGTGATTTTCGGCCTTTTCAGGTCAAAAAGCATGAGAAAAAGTACAGAAACTTATGAAAATAAGAAAAGTTGATTTTTGAACAGGGCTAACATAACATATGCTACAATCCATCCGCCTTATATTTCTCATGGCATGTAGAGCAGTGAATTTCATCACATTTATGCTTGAAATTCCCCCAATTATCCATCATATGAAACATACCACATTCACATTTTCCTGCACGTGGCAATTTACTTATGAAGCTCAAAACAGTTATTATTGAAAAATGTGCGTCTCCATACATTACAGTCCCTCTTCTCAGTTTTAACCACACGGCTTTCACATTTGAAGCTTTTACACTGCGCACATACTATGTGACTGCCCAATCAACGATTTTATTCAGATCATTCTGGATTTTACCTCTGTATTCGTCATTAATCGCCCTACCACCCAGCTTCGTGTCATCCACAAACTTTGAAACTGTACTGACTAGGCCGACATCTAAATCGTTAATATATATAAAAAAAAAGCAAGGGGCACAATACAGAACCCTGAGGAAAGCCACTCGCTACATTAGCCCAACACGACTCCGCTCCATCAACGACCACCTTCTGTTTCCTACCTCGCAACCACTCTTCTATCGAATTTATTACTGCACCCCTGATTCCATGAGCCTTAGTTTTCTCAATGAGTCTTTTGTGTGGTACGGTGTCAAACGCTTTTTGAAAATCTAAATACACTACATCAACCACCCGATGACTATCGTAAACGTCAACCACGCTTTGAAAACATTCTAAAAGATTAGTTAAGCAAGATTTGTTTCGCCTAAAACCGTGCTGCGTATTTTTAACTAAGTTATGCAATTCTAAGTGTTCGACTATACGATCCCTAATTATTGATTCCAGTAGCTTACCTACAACAGACGTTAAACTGATTGGCCTATAATTTCCCGCCGCACCTTTATCGCCTTTGTTAAAGACAGGTGTTACGTTTGCTAACTTGAAATTATCTGGTACGCACCCCTCAGAAATAGACGCATTAAAAATCTTTGTTAGCGGCACAGCAATGCTATCTTTTAATTCTTTTAGTTGTATGGGTCATATGGAATCTGGCCCCGGTGATTTACGCGTTTTCATTTTATCAATATAGTGCATTACCTTCCCTTCACTAACCACAATATTATCCGAAATATTACCATTATCAAGGGGTATTATGTATATGACCGTAGGGATATTCGTTACATCTTCTATAGTAAAAACTGACGTAAAGAATTCGTTTAGCAAGGTAGCCATTTCCTTGTTTTCAGAAACTAGATCTCCGTTAACATTTTTCAACGGCCCCAAGACACTTTTTACTGGATTTCTATTGTTGACGTATTGAAAGAATCGCTTGGGGTTTTCTTTACCGTCACGAGCTATGGAGAGTTCAAATTCGCGCTTGGACTTTTTTATCACACTTTTCGCTTCACGCCTTAGAGATATGTAGTTGTTTCGTAACCACAAATTGTCTTTATTTAAAGAACTAAACCTACTAAAGCTCAGTGATGTAACCAAACTGATACATTTTATTTTTATTTACAAGTGTAAGAACAAAATCATTAATTTTCAATGGGTAAATAGATATTTTGTAACTCATCAAGAAATCCACTCATATCAGACCAGAAATAGATCAAAGCTTGTTATACCTCAATTTAGATTGTCTTCATCTCTAAAACTACCCATTTTCATTGGATTGAAACTATGGAATGACTTAAATGCCGATATAAAAAATATTGTGAATGTAAATTTGTTTAAAACCAAGTTGAAATCCCGATTAATAATGGCATACTAACAAAAATTTAGGATTAATGTCCATTAATATTGTTTACTAATTATTAATTTCTCTTGTGTAATCTAGTATTAAAATCACATTTCTTGGGATTGTTCAGCTCTTTATCTCGTGAATAATATTGGTTTCTTTGTATGGTATTGGTATAATGCCTTCAATGGTGACCTTGCATTTGCCATGTCAGTAGTGATAATTTAAGATTAATACATGCTTTAACTATTAATAATACTTATTTACTTATTTATTTATTTATTACACTGGTCTACAAATTTTGAAAAAGTTTGTGCTTCGGAGATAAAATATGTTTCCTATTATGGATTTTGGGGTGCTGAAAACGAATATGACCATAAAAAACAGTCGATTGGCTACAGTTTCCAAAAAATTTAAGTTACACATTTTGCGTATATGTATACCATATATTAGTAACATACCTGTATAATGAAGTCACTTATATTGATTCAACCCGTCGCTTCTTTGCTTGTCTCTTGTATTCAACTTCTGGAGCATCTCTTGTTATTGTCCAGCTAACAATGATGGACTCCATTTCCCCTGGTAGCGTTTCTCCATCGCTGAGATATCCTGGTAGAAACGTTCGCCATGTTCATCGCTGACTGCTTCGCAGTTGGCCGAAAAAAATTCCAGGTGCGAATGGAGGAAATGTATCTTTAAAGACATATCGCAGCCCATTTTTTGATAGGACAACAGCAGGTTTTCCACCAGCTCCCTGTAATTGTCAGCTTTGGTATTTCCGAGAAAATTGGTTGCTACTAACAGGAAAGCATTCCACGCTGTCTTCTCCTCACCACCTAGGATACGGTCGAACTCCTCATCTCTAAGAAGCTCGCGGATCTGTGGACCAACAAATACACCCTCCTTGATTTTTGTTTCACTGAGCTTTGGGAATTTACCACCGAGGTACTTAAAAGCTGCCCCCGTTTTATCCATAGCCTTAACAAAATTTTTCATGACGCCCAGTTTGATGTGTAAGGTTGGTAGCAAAATCTTGCTCGATTCTACAAATGGAGGATACTGAACATTTTTTGTTCCAGGTTCCAATGAGTGTCGGAGTGGCCAATCCTTCTTGATGTAATGAGAAGTCCTAGCCCGACTATCCCATTCACACAGAAAACAGCAATACTTAGTGTAGCCCTGCTGCAGTCCAAGCACGATAGCAACAACTTTCAAGTCACCACAAACCTGCCACTGATGTTTGTCATAGTTTATGCAGTTCAAAAGTTGCTTCATGTTGTCACATGTTTCCTTCATGTGGACTGCATGACCAATTGGAATTGATGGCAATACGTTGCCAACATGCAACAAAACAGCTTTTAGACTCAACTTCGATGAATCAATGAACAGTCTCCACTCATCAGGATTGTGAATAATGTTAAGAGCTGCCATCAGACCATCGATATCGTTGCAAGCTACAAGGTCACCTTCCATGATGAAGAATGGGACAGAATCTTTTTGACGTCACGAAACTTACACACTCTAACATTTTCAGCAAGGAGATTCCACTGCTACAATCTGGAGCCCAACAGCTCTGCCTTACTCTTTGGCAGTTCTACATCTCTGATAAGGTCCTTTAATTCATTCTGAGTTATCATGTGCGGTTTAGAAGATGTCAAGTTATAAACAAATTCAGGGTCTTATGAAGTTGAAGGCTCACAAGTTTCGCAGGTTCCCTCATTCTCCTCGTCCTCTGACTCCAGGGAGAATGAGTGTGGGAGCTCAGGAACGGGTAGTCCTTCGCCGTGAGGTGCCGGGCGTAGAGCAGAGGGTATATTCGGATATTGTAAAATCCACTTTTCTTCTTACAAATACCTTTCTTGACTGGAGGCACCATGCAGAAGTAACAATTGCTGACATGATCTGTTGGTTCCTTCCACACCATTGGCACTGCAAAAGGCATAGATTTCCTTTTCCGATTCAACTACTGGCGAAGGTTTGTTGCACAAGTATTGCAGCATATGTGTGGGGCCCAGCTCTTGTCCTGACCTCCAATCTTACAGCCAAAATAAAGGTGATAGGCTTTCCTAATCACGGAGGTTACAGCACGCTTTTGTGATGCAAAATTCAATTCTCCACAAACATAACAGAAGTTATCTACACTGTTTACGCAATTATGAGGCATCTTTGTTCAAATTAGGCTGAAAAAAATTCAGTTTCAAAAGCAAACACTAAAAGAGTTTGACAAGTGTGCACTGTATGACTGAACTGAATGAACTGATGCTGTAGCGTAATATGTAGACGCCTGTGACACATCGACGCCTTGACTCTACTGCGCATGCGCGTAGTTATATTTTTTTATTTTAATAAATTAATGTAATCACATTGCATTTTAATAATTTTAAATTAGGTAAGACTGAGTTAGGTTAGTATTCCATTTATATTAATATCAAAAACATTATGGGAAGCAATATATTAAAATGATCCAATCTATTTTTTAATAAATAATTTACAAATACATAATGTAATAGATAAATTTAAAATTACATTTTATTGTATATATATATATATATATATGTATATTTACATTAATTTATTAAAATAAAAAATATAACTACGCATGCGCAGTAGAGTCAATGCGTCGATGTGTCACAGGCGTCTACATATTACGCGACAGATGCAGTCCAGTTAGTAGGGTGCAGGGTTGCCTGATATCTTTATAAATAGGGCCAATTGGCAATTTTAGGCATCATTTTCGTATTCAATGACCCAAAATTAGTAAAGATTGACTACTTTTATTTCCGAAGCATTTTGGCTCTAGACCAGTGTTATTAGTTAATAACAAATAGCTGTTTATTTTTAATAAGAGCCCAGTAAAGCCTAAAGCTTAAAGGCCAAATTAAATAAAATAAATAGTCGAGCTTCACAATTATTCATGCCATTGTAAATTGTAAAACGAATGTATTTATTTTATTATTAATGCAGGTTATTCAATTCAATTACCTTAAAAATAGGTTTCAGTTACTTGCTGACGAAGAGGAGGAATCCTTTTTAATTGGGAATTCTCTTGTCAGGAATCAAGGAAACTTTTTTGGAGCAAGACGCGTGACCAAGAGAAAACTCCAATGTTTCCCAGGTGCCACGAGTCTGGCAATAAATAGGAAATTAGACAACATTAATATCAAGAATAAAAGTTGCCTCATCATTGTACATGTCGGTGGCAATGACGTTTTTCAGGGAGGGACAGGAGGACAGACAGAGACCATTGTAAGACAGTTCAAGAGCCTAATCGATAAGGTTAAAGTAAAAACAGATATGGGAATAGTAGTAGGGCATAAATAATAGAGTTAAATGCATTTGCGAGAAAAAAAGGAAACAAGTTTGTTGATTTTTGGCCAACATTTCTCGGAAACGGGGAATATTTTGGCTTGGGCCGGATTCATTTTAATCAAAAAGGTAAAATGAAGTATGGTGACTTACTGAACATTAATGTGTAAAATCTTTTTAAACTGAAACCCCCAAAACCAGCAAATGATCGTGCTCCCCAAACTGTTAAACTTACTCCCCTAGCAGTTAGTTCTACTCCCCTAGCAGTTAGTTCTACTCCCCAAGCAGTCAGTCCTCCTCCCCCAGCAGTCAGTCCTCCTCCCACAGCAGTTAGTCCTGCACCCCCAGCAGTCCTCCTCCGCCAGTAGTCCATCCTATTCCCTCAGTAGTTGATTCACCTGCTTTGGGAAACAACAATTTAAAATCTCTTAAAATTGTGCTATTCAATGCTTGGTCAATTTGAAACAAACTAACGGAATTTATAGCGCTAGCCAAAACTGAAAACTTTGATATCATAGGAATAACAGAATCAAGGATCCATTCTGAATCAAGGGACTTTGTAGGAGAATTTGAGATGGTAGGTTACAAAATGTTTCACAAAGATAGGAACGGAAGGGAAGGGGGGCCGTGTACTTTTGTATGCTGGTGACTTCCTGCACCTGGTAAACAGTAATATCGTATCTGCTCATGAAATGTTGGGAACTGATCTGAATCTAAATAATAAAGTAGTGCATCTATGTCTAATATATAGGCCACCTCACTACCCCGTTGATAAGGATATAAATTTGTATAATCAATTAAGCAGATTAATGAATAATAAGATGAGTGTGGTTTTTGGAGATTTTAACTATGGTAATATAAATTGGGAAAACATAACAGCTGATGCTGAGGGCTCAAGCCTGTTGGAATTGGCAGATGATAATTTGTTAAGTCAATGGGCTGACGGTCCTACAAGGGGTAATAGTAAACTAGATCTCATATTCACGAACGAAGATGACCTAGTCTCTAACCTTACCATTGGTGAAAATTTGAGTAACAGCGATCACAATTTGATTAGGTTTGACCTCAGGGTTCCAACTGATACACGAGAAAAGAATCATAAAAGACTGGATTTCCCCAGAGCAAATTTTGAAAGCTTACGAAGTAGTTAAACTGAAATTCAATTTGAAGTTCTAATAAGTGAGGATATCAGTGTCACCTGGAGCTCATATAGGGATCAATTTAGAATAATACAAGACACTTTTATACCCACTTAAATAGTTTCCTTGTCAGCAAAGTCGCTGAAATGGTTTAACAAAGAAATTAGCAATGCTATTACGGAAAGAAATAGAACCTACAAACTACTTAAGTTGCATTTCAATCAGACTAATTCAGAAAATTACACTGCACAACACAATTTCTGTCCTTTGCACAAATTCTGCTGATTTATACGTATTTTGATTCGCTGATTGCGAATATGTTATTATTTTTTCTCTAACACCTACTTCGAAATGTTGTGTTGTTCTGTGATTGGTCTAAAAGTAGTCAGGTGATTTCACAGTGGCTGCCAAGTGAAAAATTTATATTTTCTTTCATTGTTTCAGGTACTCAGTTGATGTTTGGTGTTAAAGTACTTTTCTGCTGGATCTACTGTGTTTATTCACTTCTTTTGTCGAAAACATTCATTGCTTTCGCGTTTTAACGTCAATAATGTTTAGGAAATGTGTAACCAGTGCCGATTTATTTTATGTGTGTGGCGAATTAACATTGAAATCCCCAAAACAAACATTTACCCCTATGGTTAAAAAAGCATATGAATTATATTTTGGAAGCAAAGTGGGTGATCAGGACAAAAGCTGGGCTCCCCACATATGTTGCAATTCGTGTGGAAGGAGCTTAAGAGCGTGGTTACATCAATGCCGTTTGCTGTCCCTATGGTTTGGAGAGAGCCAAAAGATCATGTTAGGGACTACTACTTTTGTTTAACAAATATACGAGGTTTCTCTTCGAAATCCAAACATGCAATACGATACCTAAACCTGCCATCAGCTATGCGACCAGTTCCTCACGATGAAACCCTGCCAGTTCCTAAGCCACCAAAAGATTGGACTTTGGACGAGGAATATTGCCACTCCGAAATTGAAATTGAACCACAAGCAGCCACTGAGCTCGCAGATCCAAAATTTCTACCATCCACATCATCGTCACCTCACCTTATTACACAGGCAAAACTAAATGATCTCGTGAGAGATTTGAATCTTTCGAAAAATCAGGTTGAACTTCTAGGATCTTGGCTGCAAGGGTGCAATCTTTTAGATTGCAGCAAGGGTACACAAAATATTGCTGCTTTTTATGCGAGTGGGACAGTCGCGCTAGAGACCGCCATTTTGTCTGTAAAGATTGGCCTGCCAGGATAAGTTTTGTTCCAGGACAGACAAATATTTCTAATGAGCCTTTAGTAGATTAAAAAAAAGTGTTATTGCCACCACTTCACATCAAACTGGGCTTGATGAAAAATTTTGTGAAAGCTATGGACAAGAACAGTGAGGCGTTTATTTATTTGAGGAATATATTTCCAAGGTTAAGCGAAGCTAAAATCAGAAAAGGAATTTTTGTTTACCTACAAATGAGGAAAGTTATGAAGGATACCAATTTCAACAGCAAATTAAATGAGGTAGAAAAAGCAGCATGGATGGCCTTCAAATTGGTTTGTTCAAACTTCCTTGGTAAAGTCAAGTCTGACGATTATGTTACTGTGGTGAATGAGATGTTAAGGTGCTATAAATCTATGGGCTGTAATATGTTCTTCAAGGTGCATTTCCTTGACTCTCATTTAGATTTCTCTCCAACCAATTTGGGCGCTGTTAGCGACGAGCATGGCGAAAGATTCCATCAGGAGATAGCCATTATGTAAAAGCGGTTCCAGAGAAGGTAGAATTCAAGTATGTTGGCTGAATATTGTTGGTTTCTTATTAGGGAAACTTCGGAGAGTATGTACAAACGAAAAACATCCGCAAAAAGATTTTAATTGTTGTTCTGATCTTGTAATATTTATGTTGAGGTATTCAATATATTCTAATCTGTATATAAAAATTTTATTACACGTCCCTTCAAAACGGTGGGTGATATCTATGGGGTCATTCCATGTCAGTTCAACGGAATTTTGGGTTGAAAAAACCTGACCATCACCGATTTTTTTAAAAATTGGCAAACGTATAGATCTAGGTGAGAAAAATAGAATGGCACTTGTTTCAACACTCTAGGTCATATGGTTCCGGAGATATGACCATTCGAATTTTGTAAAAAAAGGTCAGTTTCCAAGGTCATACCATATTTCAACATGAAATATCTCAGCTCCTATTGCTGACCATTTAAACCATTTAAACACTATTTTGAAACTTTTAAGCAGATCTACAACTTTGTTTCTATTCATATTTTACCTCAGTGGTAAAAAAAAAGTTGATCTTATTTTTTACCTTTGACCTTGTGTAGGTCATTTGATGTCACAACCGATTGTTTTCTCCTTTCACTCAATTTTGGGTACACATGTCTACCTTAACCGAGAAGAAGATTTTTAGTGTTGATTAAGTTAGTATAGACGCTACAGGTATCCTGACGTCATCCAAATTTATAAATATCACTTCGTTTTGTTTAAAGGACAGAAAAAGTTTGTAATTTTGACGTGCAGTGTTATATAAAACTACGTCGGAGGGTAAGTCCTTAATTAGATCAGCTAAACGTAAGGAAGAAGCTAGGGTTGCCTCACTCTGTAAAGTTAACCCTAAAGAGTTTTTTGCCCATGTTAATAGCAGAAAGCCAATTAAAAATTCTGTAGGCTCCCTAAAAGAAAGAAATGGCGTAGTGAAATTCGGCGATAAAAATATAGCTAATACGTTAAACGAGTTTTTCGTTACAGTCTTCACGGAGGAAGACTCAATTGAAATGCCAAATCCTCGGATTACGTATGACGGTGACCATCTCACTATCCCATAGAGGCCATAAGTTTTCGCGAGATAAGGTACAGTAACTAATTGACAGGATGAATAAATACAAATCACTTGGTCCCGACTTATTTCTTCCATGGGTATTAAAAGAGTTCAGCCACAATGCTGTTCACGACTTAGTAACCATATTCAAACAATCAATCGAGTTAGGAAAAGTTCCAACTGACTGGAAGTTAGCAAATGTAACACCAATCTTTAAAATGGGTGATATGGAAAATCCTTGTAATTACCGTCCGATCAGTTTAACATCAATTGTCGGCAAACTTTTGGAATCCATCATTACAGAACGTATCGTGCATCACCTTGAACCTAAAATCAAAATTTTTATTCTCAACATGGATTTAGGCGACATAGATCTCGTCTGACAAACTAATTAGAATTTTTTATAATGTGCAATTATGCATACTCTATACCAGTGGTTTTCAAACTGTGTTCCGCGAGAACTTGATGGAGTTCCGTGGGGCATGTCATGAGAGACTGAGAAGGAGAGAGAGGTAAGATAAAATAATATCAACTTATCAACTGGCATCGATGAATTTACGATGTATATTCTGCGAATTCAGTGATTGTATTTAGAAAGTTGTAGGCAAAGAGAGATTGGGCGAGAGAGAGAATTTTAATTCAAACGATGAGATATCCAGAATAAATGTTGCCCTCTTGGAGCCACAGTAAGAAACAGGAGCCCGTTTTGTGAACAAAACACAGCTGATGACCACAAGCACTGGTCTGATTGATTTGGTGAGTTTTTCTATGTTTTGGGGTTTAGTTTTCTCAGTTCATGGAAGTTATGATCATAGTAATGTAATATTGAACTTCTATCCAAAGAAAAGCAATCCATCCAAGTCATTGAACATTTATTTGTTTGATTTACTATTAAAATTACTCCTCAATAACTAAAATTCCTCACTTTTAATTATTTTGCATTGAAAACTTTAATTTTACAATAAATATATTTTTTGTACTTAAAATTTCTTTTATGCTGACAGTAATGTGGAGAGGGGAATTTAAAATAAATAGGTCAATAAAAATAGTTTTTTTTTTTCTTGTAAATTTCTAAACTTATATATTTTTTTTTAAATCCATATAACTATATGTAAACTTTATAAATTACATAGATAAACTGCAGTGACCATAAATTGTTTTTATTACCATTTGCCGTATATCATTAAAATTTTACCTGTTGGTCAAGGTTCCGTGAATTTTTTTTTTTTTTTAAATAAAGGTTCCGTAACTTCAAAAGTTTGAAAAACTCTGCTCTATACGATGCAAGTAGGGCAATAGATATTGTGTATCTCGATTTTAAAAAAGCCTTTGACAAAGTCCCCCAAGCGAGATTGATGGCTAAAGTTAGAAGACTAGGAATCACTGGGCTCGTTTCCAACTTGACTGAAAATTGGTTAAAAGGTAGAAAGCAGAGAGTGGTAATAAATAGAGTGGCTTCAAAGTGGGCGCCCGTCACCAGTGTTGTCGCACAGGGTTCCGTTCTGGGTCCTTTTCTTTTTATCATCTATATTAACGATATAGACGTCGGGCTCCTAAGTACAATTTAAAAATTTGAAGACGATACGAAATTAGTAGTGTAGGTACTGAAGAGGGCGTAAGAATGCTTCAAAATGATCTTGACAGGTTGGGCGAATGGTCTGCTACTTGGCAGATGCTATTCAACTTAGACAAATGTAAGGTAATGCACTTAGATTCTAAAAACCCGAGGACTGATTACTCTCTCTTGGGAAGGAACTTGACTGAGACCGAGCTAGAGAAAGACTTAGGAGTCTATATCAGTAATGATCTCAAACCTTCAAAGCACTGTGCAGAAGACGAAAAGAGGGCCTAAAAAATATTAGGTCATATTTAAAGACATTTCCAGTTTTGGAAGAAGGAGACTGTAATGTCTCTTTATTATTCATTAGTCAGACTTCAACTGGAATACTGTGCGCAGTTTTGGTCTCCATCCCTCAGGAAGGACATAGAAAGGTTAGAAAGGGTACAAGCAAGGGCTACAAAATTGATCCCCTCAATGAGAATGCAAAACTACCAACGGAGATTGGAGCGCCTAAATCTGCTTCCCTTAGAGACGAGGAGATTGCGCGGTTAGCTTATTCAAGTCTTCAAGACGTTCAATGAAATACACAGGGTAGATTACAGAAACTTATTTTCACTTAATGCCAATCCGACAAGAAATAATGGGTTTAAACTGGAACTAAAGACATTTAGGACCTCTGTCTACGGGAATTTCTTTTCCTATAAAATAGTTACAAACTAGAACCAATTTCCCTCAGAGGTTGTTTCTAGCCAAAGTGTAAATGTGTTTAAAAATAAGCTGGACAAAGTACTGAATACTCTCAAGGTTTAAGACTAAAACATAACGTAACTCTGCAGGAGTTCGTTTGCACGGTGTCTCTGTGGGCATGCTAATTATAGAGCTTTTTTAATTGGAATATTGTGCGGTTTTGTTCTTTGTCCCTAGGAAGGATATACAAAGGTTGGAAAGGGTACAAGCAAGGGCTACAAAATTGATCCCTTCAATAAGAATACAAAACTACCAACGGAGATTGGAGCGCCTGAATCTATTTGACTGAGAGACCAGGAGATTGCGCGGGCAGCTTATTCAAGTTTTCAAGATGCTCAGTGGAATAGATAGGGTAGACTACAGGAATTTATTCTCATTTAATACCAATCCAACAAGAATTAATGGGTTTAAACTGGAACTAAAGACATTTAGTACCTCTATCTGCGGCAATTTCCTCTCCTATAAAATAATTAATATCTAGAACCAACTTCTCTCAGAGGTTGTTTCAAGCCAAAGTGTAAATATTTTTAAAAATAGGCTGAAGAAAGTACTGAATACTATCATGGTTTAAGACTAAAATATAACGTAACTCTGCAGTTCACCAGCGCGGTTTCTATGTGTGCAAGCGTAATTATAGAGCTATCTTATATATTCTCCACTCCCTGTAAAGATTTCTTGGCTACTTTTCCAGGGTGAAGTATTTTCTTCAACCTTTTCCGTACCTACCTCTGGCAGTGACGGAGCAGAGGGTGGGGAGAGAGCTTTATAATTTTCTACCAAGTTTTCTACTATTGCTAGAATAATTGAAAGAAAAATAAACTTCTTTAATAACAGGAACCTTCCAAAGTGGACCGGAAGGTCTTTGAGGATTCCTCTTGTCCTTGTAACTTGCCTTGTTACTCTTTTATCTCTCATACATGCTTCTCTTTCTTTGTTATTTTTTGGGACATGTTTTTTCACAATTTCTAGCATCTTCTGTTCGAGGGTTATTAGCATCTCTTCCGTTATTTTACCCTTAAATATGGTTTTCCAGTCTTGATTCCATGCTGTACGTAATGTCTTCCCAATTTATAGCCATGGAGTGAAAATTAAAATTTTTTAATTTGCCTCTTTCTATAACGCGTGTTCTTTCTTTCCATGTTGTTTTTATATTGGTTGTTATTTTAATAATGTTGTGATTTGATATTATAGTTAGGTGAAGGATTCGGGGTTTCTCCCGGGGTGGCATAAATGAAAATGATCCAATCCGTTTGTGGAGGGTGTGACGAAGTTGTACTTTGTAAATGTACCGATACGACGGGGACAGGATTGTTAGTACCGTCGTCTATCAACATGATGGTGCTCCTTGTCACTATGCCAAAATTGTTCAGGATTATCTAAATGGACGTTTTCCAAATCGCTGGATCGGACGCGGAAGCAACAGACCTTGGCCAGCGAGATCACCAGATTTAACCACTTTAGATTTCTTTGCATGGGGCTTTATCAAATCGCACGTCTATCAGACGAAGATTACGAGTCTTGAAAACTTACGTACACGTATACGAACTACTGCAGATAACATAACCCCGCAAATGCTTCAGAATGTGTTTAGAAATGCTGCGGAACGATTTGAGCTGTGCAGGGATACTGATGGGCGTCACGTCGAATCCTACTCTTAATTATTTAATAAATGTTACCACTTTATCATTTTATGATTGAATTCCATATAATTTCCAAGTGCTTCACAAAAATAGATCCTGACTTTATGTACACCCTGTATAATAACAATAATATACAATATATACTTAGTATATAATAATAAAAATAATCAAAAAACGAATCACATTAAAACTTTCTTTAACTCATCCCACTTTTCTTAAATATGTGATTTGTACCCATGCTAAGTTGTTGTACATCATAATGCATCAATTTACTTTTGCCTTGAGCGACCCTCAAAAATTGACATGTATTTATTCAACATAAAGAACAAAATGAAAGGGCACCACAAAAGAAAAAGCAAATTTTAAAAGTTGCCCTAATATATATAATGTTATTTTATAATGTTTCAGACCAACAAAGACCCTAGGATCCACTCATGGCTGGTCTACCTAACCGTGTTTGTAATTGTGTATTGCGCATGTCCTCCGTGGTGGAGGAGGGGACCTACAATTTTACGTGGGTTCCGAATCACAAAAATCTTAATGTTCTACCTTAAACTATACCAATCTATCAACATATGCGTCTAATCGATTTTTAAACATGTTTATAGACGTGCTACTAATTACTTCTACCGGCAAACTATTCCACCTATCTACTATTCTATGCGTAAAATAGTTAATGGCAACTGCTGTCTCGAACCTTCTACTTGTCAACTTACACCCATTATTTCTAGTTCTACTAGATTGTGATATTTCGACAAAGCTATCTCTATTTACGTTATCGAACCCATTCATAATTTAAAAACCTAGATTAGATTACCCATCAGCTTCCTAGTCTCGAATGTAGTCAATTTTAACTCCTTAAGGCTATCCTCGTACGAATTTGACCTAAGCGACGGAATCATCTTACAGTAGTTGCTCGTCCTTGAACTCTTTGAATTTTCTTTATATCTTTGCGCATATGTGGATTCCAAATTTGGATCGCGTATTCCAGTGGTGCACAAACTTTTTTGATGTGAGGGCCAAACCAACCATCTGTTTTATATGTAGCGGCCAGATATATAGATATTCTATTTTTTATAAATATGTATTTTTATAACCAGGGGTAATATTTCAGATTTTTCTTTGGGTAGCTACCCTTTTCATGTGAAAAATGTGAATTGAAAAGACCCGTGGGGGCCAGGGTTTGTGCATCACTGGCGTACTCCAAATGGGGTCTAACTAAGATTTGTAAAGAGGAACAATAATATCGCGCGATTTGTACTCAAAATTCCTAGCTATAAAACCTAGCACTTTGTTCACTTTATTGACCGCTGCTGTACATTGTTTCCCCACTTTTAAATCACCAGTGACTATAACTCCTAAATGTTTTTCCTGTTCTACGCTTACCAACTCCTTCCCTAACATACTATACGCAAAATTACCGTTACGCGGACATATATGTAAAATTTTGCACTTATCGACGTTAAATCTCATTTTCCATGTGACTGACCAATCTTCGATTTTATTCAGATCTTCCTGGATTTTACCTCTACCTTCTTCATTAATCGGCCTACCATTCAACTTCGTGTCATCCGCAAACTATGAAACTATACTGACTAGGCCGACATCTAAATCATTAATATATATATAAGAAAAAGCAAGGGGCCCCGTACAGAACGCTGACGAACGCCGCTCGCTACATTAGCCCAAGACGGCTCCGCTCTATCAACCACCACCCTCTGTTTCCTTCTTCGCAACCACTCTTCTATCCAATTTATTACTACACCTTTGATTCCATGAGCCTTAGTTTTTTCTATGATTCTTTTGTGCGGTTCTGTGTCAAATGCTTTTTGAAAATCTAAGTACACTACATCTACCGCCAGATCATTATTGTAAACTTCAACCACGCTTTGAAAAAATTCTAAAAGATTAGCTAAGCAAGGTATGTTTCGCTTAAAACCGTGCTGCGTATTTCTAACCAAGTTATACAATTCTAAGTGTTCGACTATACGATCCCTAATTATTGATTCCAGTAGCTTACCTAAAACAGACGTTCAGCTGATTGGCCTATAATTTCCCGCTGCACCTTTATCGCCTTTCTTAAAAATAGGTGTTACATTTGCTAACTTGAAATTATTTGGTACGCACCCCTCAGAAATAGAGGCATTAAAAATCTTTGTTAGCGGCACAACAATGCTTTCTCCTAATTCTTTTAGTTGTGTGGGATATATGAAATCCGGCCCCGGTGATTTAAACATTTTCATTTTATCATCATAGTGCATTACCTCCCTTTCACTAACCACAATATTTTCTGAAGTATTACCATTATCGAGAGGAATATGTCTATGACCTTAGGCATATTCGTTACATCTTCTATTGTAAAAACTGCCGTAAAAAAATAATTTAGCAGGGTAGCCATTTCTTGTTTTCAGAAACTAATTCTCCGTCAGGATTTTTCATCGGCCCCAAGACATCTTTACTGGACTCCTGTTGTTGACGTATTGAAAAAATCGCTTGGGGTTTTCTTTGCCGTCACGAGTTATGGAAATTTCAAATCGCGCTTGGACTCTTTTATTACGCTTTTCGCTTCACGCCTTAAAGATATGTACTCGTAGTTGTTTCGTAACCACAAATTGTCTTTATCGCACTTATGTAGCCTATAAGCCCTAACTCTACTCTTTATAATATCCCCTACTCTAGAAGTAAACCACAAGGGCTTGTTATTTACTTTCGCACGCTTAATCTTGTACGGTACACATTCCTCATTTATAGTCCTAAATACTGTTTCAAACGACTCTCACATTATTTTTGCGTTGGAGATCCCCTTACGTTTTCCCAATTGACGTGTCACAATTCATTTCTAAATTTACAAAAGTCTGCGTGCTGGAAGTTAGAAATTTTAGTCGAGTTAGCTGGTTTCGAGTGACTTACTGGGAGGACAAACTCTATCATATTGTGATCGCTATGGCTTAACGGTTCTATTACTTGAAGATCAGTGATTAGCCTATCACCCGTAGTTATTACTAAATCTAAAATACTGTCCAACCTCGTAGGTTCCACAACCTTTTGAATAAGAAAGCTATCCTCGAGAAAATTAACTAAACGATTACCTTCCGCGTCTCCCTGCATTGTATCGTAATTCACGTTAGCACAATTAAAGTCACCCATAAGGCCTGCTCACTATATAACGTCCGATGTGTGTGTATATATATATATATGTATATATATATCGTCTTTTGTACAGAAAACATCCTCTAAAACCCTTAGACACGTTCTGTTGTTACGATACGTTCATTTGTCTTTTATTTTGCTCTTTTGTAATAAAACTGCAATGGCGGGCAATTAACTGAGGCAAGAAACCGCTTTTAAACGTGGCATCCGAGTCGTAAACAATCAGTATCACTTCACTAAAATGCTCCAGTTCGATTTCCTCTGACGCGACTGAGTTCTCTGCGTTATACATAATATAAACATGGGGTCACGCAACCAAACTCGTGAACTGAGAATTTAACAAGAAACAAAATATGAAACAGTCATTTCAACAGTTTCGCTTTTATTTCAGCTCTTCTCCGGGGAATTAGAAAAGAAAATAATATACAGGTACTTTTCGCTCAAAAGTGGTATAATAAAAGGGCTTTCAACTTCAGCCAGACTTTAGTCCCTTCTGTTAATAGCCCTGTATTGTTCAGTTAAGAGTCTAGAAATTACTGTATATTGTTTAATTCAAACCGTCCGGGAACAACATTTCACTTGCAACAAAAAGTGCATTAATAGAAATAGGCTTCACTTGTTTCAAGTATGTAAATTTTTTTCCTCATAAAAGATTTTGCACTACTCCCTTTAGTTATATTATATTATTCGCATGAAACTTTGAGAGAATATTGCATCGAATCTTTGTGGTTCGAACACAAAAAAAATGCTTTGAATTTTGGTATGGAAATGTCCTGCAGAAGCTGTTCTATTTGCTAAAAAACTAAATCATTTAAGAGCGTAATAGCTAAACAAAAAACTCATTTTCAGGATAATGAAACACAAGAGTGGAACGCAGTGGGTGAGTTAGAGAACAAATGAATCATTATAAGAAAGAATGAAAGAGAACTCGTAAAAAGGTTTCATGATAATACAGCAATTATCAACCTGTGGTTCACGGACGGATATAGCTGTTCGGTGGTCAGACGAAAATCCAAATGCCACTGTGGAAACAAATTTTCAACATCGCTTCTCTGCCAATGTGTGGTGCGGTATCATCAATGATCAGCTGATTGGCCCTCTTACTTTAGAGAATCGTCTTACAGGACAAAGTTACCAGAATTTCTGCAAAATGAATTGCCAGGACTATTGGAGGATGTTCCTTTGGCTACACGCGCTAGTATGTACTTTCAGCATGACGGAGCTCCTCCACATTCTACCCGTCCGGTGATGCAATACCTAAATCAAACCTTCCCTGGTCGATGGATCGGTCGCGGTGGTCCCATTCAATGGCCCCCAAGGTCTCCAGACCTCTTTCCGTTAGAATATTGTTTGTGAGGGTGGATGAAAAGTCAAGTTTACAAAAGAAAGGTGGATACACGAGACGAATTGCTCGCGCGCATTTTGGATGCTGCTGCCCGCATAAAGGAACGTCAAGATCAACTCTGACGAACAACACGCGATCTTCGCACACGAGCTGCAAAGTGCATTGAGGTTGACAGTGGGATTTTTGAAAACGTATTGTAAACTGTAACAAATTTGTCATTTCTGTATCTGATACCATTCAAAATGCCAATGTTTAAATATTAAATGTTAGAAACAGTAATTGGTTTCTCTTTCTTGATTACCATTAACAACGCTTTTGTATTTGTAGATTCAAACAGCTCTATCTCCGTAACCATTCAGAATTAGACACATGTTCATATGAACTTTTTTCTCAAAATGACCGATACTATCACCTCCCGAAGTATTGACCTTTCGTCCTGAAACACCCTGTACATAACTGCAAGTATGTATTAGGGAAGGTCGATCGCACAGGGATGTATTTTTTTTCGAACCTGATATTCTAGCGTAGGTATACGATGGTTGCCTTTTAATATAGGTAAGAAAATCTAAGAATATGAACTTGTTGCGACCTTTTCTTCAGCTGCCACGGACGACCTCATAGTTTATGATATGATACGAGCCACCCATCCAGAAGATGAATTAGTCTTGGATTTTTTTCTCCCAAATTCGATGTCGGCAGGGTGTGCGTTGGTTGTCTAGTGATATACTGTAGGTAGGAACATATAGCAATTCCAATTTACTCTGACTTCATCTTCAACTGCCACCAGCGACCTTTTTTGTATAAGAGTTGGCACGATCCACTGAACCAAAAGGTGAACTGTCGACGTCCAACATGGCTTTTAATTAATGCCAGGTAATTTGAGTTTTAGCAGTGATTGGAAATATATAGTGGTATTATTTTTTATGCAACTCCCAGCTGAAACAAGATTCTGACTCGAATCACCCAGAACTCACCACGAGTAGGTGGTTGCATGTCGTGCCCACCTAACCACCCTACTATTGGACACATTTACTCAACTACTATATCAACTTGTAGTCCATTTTTAAATCCAGAACCTCTATCATCTTTTACAATTCTTGTTTTGACCTAATGAAGCCATCACTTTGTAAAGCTGCACACACAAATGATGATGCTTCTGTCACCAACTTGACACACCTCTCTACAGCTTGTGTGTGTGGCACAGCAAGCTCGAACTTCAAAGTCGAAGGATGAGTACCATTTTTTATGTATGACTGGAGTTCATCATTGTCTATGTATGTTTTAAGCAGCGACGCTATTCTCTCAAGAATATTCCAGTCCATGTAATCACATGCACTGAAGTTGACCTTCGGAACCCTGAATTGTTTGATGTTATTCGAAGTAGTTGCCGTCGCTGAAATCGAGCTGCTAACTCTCGGATGTTATTTCGCTCAGCAAAAAAAGCGTTGTGCTTAGTCACAGCATCAATAGTTTTTCTCTCTATTCCTTGAAGATAACGAGAACATTTCATCAACAGAAACAAATTCCTTGCTCCATTATTGCAAGAGGGAGCAGTTTTGATATTGACCACACAGTCGCGTCGACCGTTATCACATAGGCTGCAACGTTTGAAGATTCTGTGATGGATCTTTGATACCTATATACAGGCGAAGAATCCTGTTTGCTGTTATTAACCATCGAGAATGCGACATTGCGCCAGGATTACGTTGTGCTAGTTTCATTGGACACTGGCCTCATGTACAGCCTGCCACATCTATTATAGGTAGTTTTGATCTTTGCTAAGATCCTTTGGATTGTCTACGTTTGGTAATGGTTCATCAAACTTAATTGGTTGGAACTGAACCACTGGCAACTTCTCTCATTTGACTAATTCTTTGCTTATTGGACCAAAGAATGCCTTGGGTCCATTCGTTACACCATCAAGATGCTGAGTCAGGTGCCATAGCAGCATCTCATTGGTATGCAACAAACAAACTGGCCATTAAAGTGGTCGTTTCAAGTGGAGTTCAAGAAGGCGAATAGTTCCAGGTTTGACACCTGTGTTTACGTTTGTCGTCACAACCGACAGCTACAAAAGAATCCAGTACGACCCATTTCTCCTCCAGCCAGCGTGTGATTTCAGTTTCAATGCTTCTTGCTGTACCTGATGAAACAGTGATGTGTCCGAGGTATACTTAATTTGGGTCTTTGACAAGGGAGATATGTTCTCAAATAATACAATCTGCATAATACTTGTTTCCCTTTTTTATATTTACCCTAGCTTTATCTTTCCTAGCATCAAAGCACAAGCCTTGCACGGTGTCTGACTCACATTAAATCGATATTTTGTTTCTCTGTTTCTCCCTCTCTCGTCTTATTTTATTTTTATCAATAATCATACTTTTGTCAACTTTTTTAATAATACCCAGGTCTTGTAAGACAGTTGACGCGTTCAGCAGTACTCCGGTCTGAAACATTGTGCCTATCGGCTACTCTTGCTAGTGTTGGGAGACTGACTCTCATGTAAGCGTTACCACTGCTACTAGCGTTGGAAGCAGATGGTAGAGCAATTGCAGGATCAGTCTGTGACACATTTCGAATTACTGTATCAACAAAACTTGAATCGGCTCTCCATTTTCGCCTGAGTTTCCTTCGGACATATTCCATTGCACGACATCCAACTTTACAGATCCTTTCATCCTTCTGTTCCTTGCGTTTTATGCTTTTCTGAAGCTGCTTAGATTTATTTATATCAACACCTGAGCTAACCACTTTTCTATCAAAGCGTTGATCATTAAGAAATGTTTTCTCATACTTTGGAATCGGCATCGGCTAAATGCGCTACAACCTGTTTCCACAAACTCTCGTGACACTAAGTGAGGGAATGCTTGTGCCCACAGTCGCGATGACTCATCACCACTGAATGTCAACGTCGGGGTTTTAAGGATATGCTGCCTGTATAAAAACTAAACTATTATTAAAATGCATATTTAATAGATAAAAATAAAATGTTGGCCAAATAACAGGTGAATTACATTTTTTTACAAAAATTAAAGTCACTGGTAGCAAAAGGAAAAAGTAAAAGATGTAATGTTCAGAAGTCAGTGGCAGTGGAAATTGAGGAAAGTTGAATGTTTAAAGAATGGAAGATAATAGAGATGTGGAAAGAGTGTACAAGTGTGTTTGTGAAGGCAGAAAGAGAAGGATAGTGATAAGATGGATGAACATCGTAAAGGTTGCGTGAGTAAGCGTAGATTTAATCTGGGTGATGCACGAGAAGTGGCTGCAAGTTGGTTGGAATGAAAAATTTGTTAGAAGTTTGTAAGTTTGTGAATCTGTGTCTTTGGTTTTTGACAAGGAAGCACGGCAGGTTTGGAATGTAACCATGTAGGGTGGCCGTTGGTACACCAAAATGCATGTGTGAATATATGTATACGGTTTAGTTTCTGTCTTCTAAGCCCCTCACAAGGGGGACACACGGGAAGACCATGAGTAGGAAAAATACTAAAAATACTACTAGCTCTAGCAGATGAATTTATGTTAACACAAGAAATAACAGAAAACACAAGAAAAACAACTGCCTAGATTTGGTATTCACAAAGAACAACCTAATTGATAACGTAGAAATACCCCCGACTATAATATCGGACCACAACATATTGAAATAACAACCAATGTAAAAGCAACAGGAAAGGAAAGAACACAAAATATAGAAAAAAGCAAATTCGAATTTTTAATTTTCACTCCAAAGCTATAAACTGGGAAGGTGTTGCATCCAGCATGGAAGTAATAGACCATCTTCAAGGCCAAGACAACGGAAGAGATGCTAATGACCTTAGAAGAGAAGACGCTGTAAATTGTGGAAAGACATGTCCCAAAAATGCAACAAAGAGGAAAGAGAAGCAGGTTCGAGATACAAAGAGAAAAAGAAAGAGAAAAAGAGTGACTGCAAAATTAAGTAACTGCAAAGACAACAACATCAGAAAAATATTAAATGATAAACTGCAGAGTATATGTAGATTGCATCATACAGGAACTAATTGAGAAGCATACAGAAAAAGAAGACGATGCTATAGAAGCGATAAAGGTTAACCCAAAGTACTTCTATAATTTTGCAAAATGGAAGTCGAAAAATCACACGACTATCGGACCTTTGAAAAACTAAAACAATGCTTTATCTGACGATCTAACAGAAGTATTTGAAATATTAAGAGCTCAGTACGAATCATCTTTCAGCATCCCAAAAACAGACAAAGTGATATGCTATAGAAACGCGTTCTTTGAAGGACAGATGATATTACACAAGCTATGGGGAAACTAAAAACACACTCAGCGGTAGGACCCGACAAATGGAATGCTACACTGAACAAAAACTGCAAGAATGCAATCGCTGAGCCCCTATATTGGATATGGAGACAATCACTAGACACGGGAAAAATAGCGGGCATCCTTAAGAGCGTGAGCATAGTCCCAATACATGATATAAAGGAAAGATCGATCCGTGGCCAAAAACTATAGGCCATTGTCGCTTACATCTCATCTCACTAAAATATTTGAAAGAATAGTTGGAGAAAAAATCTACGAGTTTTTGGAAACTCAGAAAAAATTAAGTAATAACCAACATGGATTTCGAGCAGGCAGATCACGCCTATCACAACTAATGTAACACTACAACAGCATTATTGATGCACTTGAAAGCAATGAAAACTATAATGTAATATACACAGACTTTGCCAAGCGTTCGACAAGTGTGACCATGGAATCATAATACAATGCTAAGTGACATAGATGAGGACGTTGCCTGAGACAGCACAGTAACCTCCTTTGTCGATGACACAAAGATCAGTTGAAAAATAAGAAACCCAGAGGATATAGGATATCTACAAACAGACATGAACAGAATCTACAAGTGTACGAAGACAACAATATGAAGCTTAACACAGAAATTTCAACTGTTACGGTACGGAAAACGGGAGGACCTAAAATCTATGGAATACTATACCCCAAATGGACAGGAAATTCAGAAAAATTCTACAGCAAAAGATTTAGGAGTCGTAATGACTGAAGTTTGAAATTTGAAACACAAAACAAGATAGCTGTAAACAGAGCAAAGAGAATAACGGGGCAGATACTGAGAACCTTTAAAAGAAGGGACAGGCTATAATGATTCCTCTTTTGAAAACACTTATCATACCCAAGTTGGAATACTGCTCGTCCTAACATGCCCATATAAAAAAAGGCATTAGACAGCTAGAAGGGATTCAGAGAAGCTTCACAGCCAAATCAATGGGTGCAAAGAACTAAATTACTGGAAAAGGTTACGCGAATTAAACCTATATTCACTGGAAAGGAGAAGAGAGAAAATAATGGAGAAACTAGTCCTAATCTTACTCTGACCCTATAATCGCCCAAACAACAGTGGAAAGTAGAAAAGGAAGAATGTGTCGTGTTCCCAAATTAAAGGCTAAACAGGGAACATCCTTAACCATGAAAGAAAATAATTGTATTGTGAGAGGACCAAGACTGTTTAATCAGCTGCCCACAGAACTAAGGAACACGAGTGGCGTTGCGGTGGACATCTTCAAAAGAAGATTAGACGCCGAACCGGCCATACCTGGCTGTGTGAGGGAGAGAGTACAAGAAACCAACTCTCTACTTCACCAGACCAACTCGAGAGGAAGGGCGACAAGCTTGACCTTCGTGAAATGAGGAATCATCGCACGGAACATTTGAAAGGTTGAAAGGTACATATATACAGGGTGGCCTAAAGGTTCCTTTACCGAGATTATTCAATTTTAGTTGTGTGTATTGTTTCACATTTCTTTACTATATATACAGTATATGATATATATATATATATATATAAATCTAAATATATATAATATATATATACATATACTATTAATGTTTTTCTATTTTCAGGGTTATAATATTGATAGTGGCAGGAGGTGACAGAAGGCTGACATTAGATGAAAGAATTTTCGTAGTTGAAGAATGGTTGGGTACAGGGAAACAATCGGCCATAGTTCAAGATCGTTTCCGCTGTGCTTTTCCAGCTTCAGTCCACCATCTCTGCAAACTATGCATTCTTTGCTGCAAAATTTCACTCAACACGATCAGTTGCTGACGCTGCAAGATCGGGACGATCTTTTGGAATTTTTTGGCTTATGGTCTTTCATGGATCGGTGACTAGCGACAATTACTAGAAATGTTACGTGACATTATTGTGCCAAGTTATAGGGTTTACAAAATTTGATTCCATAATTTGGATGCAAGATGGAGCTCCACCTCATTATGGACGAAACGTCAGACAATTCTTGGACGAAACATTTGATATGTGGATTGGAAGAAGAGGAATTGTTGAATGGCCACCAAGGCCTCCAGACTTAACTCCTTGTGACTTCTCGCTATGGGTCTCTTGAAAGATAAAGTGTTCCATTCAAAATCTTGAAGTTTAGAGCATCTCAAAGACAGAATAAAAGATGAATTCCAGGCTTTGGCAAATAATCAAGAACTTTGCAAGAAAATATGTCATTGTGTTTATAAACGCTGTCAAGCTTGTATACAACAGAATGGAGGCCATTTTGAACATTTAACTTAGCCTGTGCAATTTAGGGTGGAGCGAAAAATACGTTTTTTCTAGTATGAAGTTCTAATAGTGATTAAAAGTTGCATTTAGTGGACGATATATACCTGCCAAAATGAGTTCATTTGTTTAATATTTTCAGCTGCCACCAGGGGGCTAAAGTTAACACAATTTTGGGTAAAAAGGAAAAAAAGCTTCTATTTTAGGTTTATCAAACTATTATAAAATTTTAACTTAAATGATCTAATAGTTTGATTAAGATTCTTAAATGATAAGAATTCGTTTTTAAAAATGCCTTTTCATATGCTTAATATCTTCAGCTGCCACAAGAGGGCTGAAGTTAACTTAAAAATGACAATTGAATATGATTCTGTATTTACTTGAAAAAGGGAACAGTAATAAATTAGGATGTCTCTCCTCCTTTATACTGGCTTGAGACAGTTAAGAAACGTTATTTGCCTTAGCGGAGTTACCACCCTTTCCCCAACCAACCTCCCTCTAGAAAGGGTTCTTGCTGAAGACTATTTAGTAATTTGCTTTTGTGTCCAATTTTGGCTGTTTTTTCCTTGATTCTAATGTAGCACGAATCCAACCGTCTCTGTTTGTAGGTCCGCAGACTGATCCAGCAGCGTCTGTAACGAGCTTGACGCATCTCTCTACGGCTTGTGTATGACATGGAAACTGAAATAATTCTGAATGAAGAGTAGTACCATGTTTGATGCATGATTCAATATCATCAGAGAAACTCCTTTGGTTATCGGTGGTTCTGCTATCTGAAAATTTTGCCACATAATGAGATCTGTATAGTCTTTGGCATAAAAATTTATTTCTGGCACCTTAAAATACCTGATAACATCTGTTTCTTGAATGCATGCCCTTGCTTTTATGATACGCCTAAATCCCAACTGACGCACATGCTCCCTTTCATCACCTATCATTGCAATGAGAATGTTTTCTTGATTTGCGTAATATGCATTTCGCTGAATGACTGAGTCATGTACTCTCCTAAGCTCTTCACGGAGATACCGGCTTCTTGCAATCATATGCCACATATGTTTAGCACCATATTGGCATAATGGTTTACGCTTTATCTGAAACCACATTGGTGCGTATACCCTAACAATGAAAGTAGCTAATTCTTGTAAATTGCCTGAAGGATTCTCTGTGCTTGCATATAACCGCAGAGTCCTGTTTGCTGTGGTGAGCCACCTTGAATGTGATATATTGCCTGGACTCTTATGACTAAGACTCTTTGAGAATGTTCCACTTGATATAGCCTTGTGAATTTCAAGAAGGTATTTCTGGTCAGTACTTATGTCATCTACATCAACTTCACACATGTCCTCTTGAATTTCAATGGGTTTGAAGTTAACTATGGGAAGCTTTTCACAGTCTGAAAGTGCTCGGCCAATTTCTCCTGAAAATGCTCTTGGTCCAGTAGTGGTACCATCCAAGTGATGAAACAGATGGCGCAATGGAAGTTCATTAAGGTGTAAAAGGCATATCAGCCACTGCAATGGCTTATTAAAGGCTTCTTCCAGTAATCTTATTGTGCCTCCAATACTACCAGTGTTAACCACTGTCGAATCACAGCCAACTGCAACGATGTTCCCTATATCAACATTCCTTTCTTTCAAGCAATTCACTAGCGCTGTGCAAATGTATTTAGCTTTGCCACTGGAAGGTGTTACATGTGCAAAGTACAGAGAGTGTGGTTCAGATATTATGCTGATATGCTCTTCGCGTTTGGTTTTTGATGGTTAGAGCCATCACTCTCCTGGACTTGAATCATTGTTTTATCCTTTCTGCCATCAAAGTATAATCCCCGCATGGTTTTTGGCTCTCCTATCTGTTGTAGTTCCTTTCTCTGTTTTTGTCTTTCACGTCTTAGCTTACTTCTGTCTATAATATTCCCTTTGTCTTCGGGAGTAACAATTTTAAGATCTGCCAATACTGCAGAAGCAATAGCAGCCCCAGCTCTGTCCGACATTTTAAATCTATCACAAGTAATTGCTAATGAAGGCAGTGGCTCACGCATCTGTTGTTCTGATATTACATATTGAGTCGAGGTTGTATCTTCCTCATTATCTTCAGATATCTCTTCTAGTTGTTGAAGTTCACTTGTCTCTGTTTCGATTTGTAAGTTGGACGTATTGGTTATAGCAGCACTAGTTGTTTGTGAGGATTCCAGACGTGCTTTTTCCATTTCATTTCGATGTTCTCTTGCATGTAATCGTCTTATGTGTGCTATGTCAATGCTTCCTATCACCATTATTCTGCGTGTTCGTTGGTCATTTAAAAAATCCTGCTCTTTTGGAGGGACTTTTACTCTTTTCACATGAGCATCTCCTAAACTCCTTACATTTGCAGGTGCAGATGTCAAACAAAGTGCATTTTGAAGAGTTTTCAAATTCTTCAAGCTGATTTTTGTACTTAGGCTGATCCTTGCGTGACTTGTATGGCTTTAATAAGGACCTGTATTTATCATGGTACACTCGCATCATCTGTAAAACGCGTGTATGTGAAACTATTGGCAAAGAGGCCTTCTTCCAAATATTTTCTACTTTTTGGAAACTGCCTCTGCTATTTCAGAAAATGAAGGCTCCTTGTTATTCATCTGCTCCTTCACTAAATGTTCTGTGAACAGGTAATCTTTCAGAATGCAGTTATAAGTTCCTAGTTGCATATCACTCATCTCACAAGGTACTTCAAATATGGCACACTTCATATGTTCTCTAGTGAAATGTTTATATTTAGTATTTGATGCCATAATATTTTTAAGAAAAATTCACAATCACAAAATATCCTGTAACATCAAAACATTATATAATTAATATATATAATATATTTTATAAGTATATATAATATATTACATAAATATATAATATATTATATAAATAAACTAAAATTATATAATACATTATAACAAGCATTTTATAATAAAATCAATATTATCTCTATATAAATCACTTTAAAATAAAGTTTTATAATATTCCGATCATATTAAAAAACTCTCCGATCAACTGAGCGACTAGGCCTACTACCTAAGAAGACAAGTGTTAACACACTGTTCTAATGACTCACAGAAAGAAATTCCTTCACACCAAAACCCTCCCCACAACCCTCCCCAAACCCTTCCCCACAACATTCAGTGTAGTCTCAACATGACTCAGTTACTCTAAATTGTGTTAAATTCAGCTCTCTTGTGGCAGCTGAAGATATTAAGCATATGAAAAGGCATTTTTACAAAACGAATTCCTATCATTTAAGAATCTTATTCAAACTATTAGATAATTCTAAGATAAAATTTTATAATAGTTTGACAAACCTAAAATAGAAGCATTTTTTTCCTTTTTACACAAAATTGTGTTAACTTTAGCTCCCTGGTGGCAGCTGAAAATTTTAAACAAATGAACTCATATTTTAGCAGCATATTTCGTCCACTAAATGCAACTTTTAATCACTATTAGAACTTCATACTAGAAAAAAAGTATTTTTCGCTCCACCCTACTATACATTTCATTTCATTCATTCCCATTCTTGTTGCAATTACATTTGTTATTTGGGTGTACATTTTTTGGTAGATCATAAATATAAAAGTAAGATATGTTTTTGTATTTTTCCTAGTGAAAGCTTCAGAGTATTGCTATCAAAAGTCCGGTAAGGGAACTTTTTGGCCTTCCTATATATATATATATATATATATATATATATATATATATATATATAGGGTGAGTCAAAAGTTTGGAAACATACGAACTCTGCTTTTCAATGCAAATATACATATATATTTGCACTGAAAAGAATAGTTCCTATGCTTCCAGACTTTTGACTCACTTTCTGTATATATAGATATTGTGAATGTTTTTACCAACAAAAAAAACTAAAATTAACGTTAAGTGGGAAAGATTGGGAAACACTACCAGAAAGATGGAATAATAAAATAACAAAATGCTAAAAATTTTAAAGAAATATGTAAATATCGGAAATTAATTTTTTAGTAGGTGGAATAATTTCTGAAACTATATGAATCAATAAAGGTACTCTGCTGTTTGTGTGAATGCGAAAAATGACAGCAATGTCATGTTGGAATATGATGACTTTTGTGAGCAATGGAAACGTATTGAAAATGTAACTAGTAACAGGAGGATATACAGTACAGCTTAATGTAAATCCATATGATTTGATGATTTTGTATGGAGTTTTGTTTTGATGGGGTTCTTTAACCTTTAACGCAACATCTAAGGTCATATGACGAAAAGACCTACAACTTTACGTGGGACCCGAAGCACGGGTCACTTCATCAGTTGGACCCAGAGGACGTTCTCCAATTCAACTATTCTCCAGACCTAATGTCACCTAACCTCGCTTATCGAAGAAAAACGGTGTTCCGACACTAACCACAACATAGGGCGGATTTTGCATAGAATAGTTAATATCGTATACTGTATAGGGAGAATCTTAAAATATGAGTGGAAAAGTACCGTATGTAAGTAAATTTCACAGGAAAGCATGATAATATTAATGTAGTAAAATATTTAAAACATTTAATCAAAATTATTACGGAATAATATAATAATAATGTTTGGGGTTGTTTAAACTCCGTCCTAACAAGTATTAAAGAAGTAAATATATAAAACGTGCATAGTTGTATGGGCAATAAGGCTTGCATGGAGCCGTCGATAATGGTATTTCTTCACTTGGAGATGAAAAAAAAATTTCAATATTTTCATTCCTCTCCTCTCAACGTTTCGTAATCAATTTGAGACCCAAAATATATTAGTTTTCTGTATATACATTTCCTGGTGAGGAAGAGCTTTCTTAGGTTTCATTTCTTTGTGACTTTTTATTGAAATCATTGCTTTACCTCGTTCTCGGCATGGAACTCGTTGCTTTATCCTCTTCGAGAGCGTAGACACAAAGAGAAGGTGGGAATGTTTATTTTTCAAGTATTCGATCCAGGAACATAAATTAGGAAAAGAAACGAAAAGTAGAAAAGGAGTATAGTATTTATGCATTTGAATGAAGCAAATCAAATAGCTTTGGGGGAAAGTACAATACATGCGTGGTATATTAAACTTCATAGGGAAATTTGCCTCATACCTTTAGGTGAACGATATAAAAATCAATAAATATAAAGAAAAAGATTTGAGTGCAGGTATTTTTAAGGTGTAAGTAACGTATGTCCCATCAGTTACAATCGTCGTAACTCAGCCGTGAGATAGATGTGTCCCAGCCCATCCCGACTTTGGTAACTGATGAGACATCATGGGTAAGCGAACCGAACCTAAGTGCGAGGATATTTTTATTGGAGTCACATTCAGGTGTATATATATATATATAAAATATAATTTCCAAAGGAAATGGGATAAGAAGGCAGAAAGCAACGCAGATGTAAATTACAGAAGATAGTGAAAAGTATAGTGGCATGGAAACTAAGACGATTAAATCTTTGAGACAGCACCTTCTTTCAGTAAGACGGTGTTTCCTGCCGCTATGCCACTATGAATGTGCGACAGTTTTTTAATGAAGTCCTTCCGGTGAAGTAGATCGGTAGAGGTGGAGCAATTGCTTGGCTAGCTCGTTCACCTGACCTGTCCTCTTTGGACAGCAAAAGATTTGAAGTACTTATTAAAGGAAAAGGGTATTTTAACTTGATATTGTCCATTTTATACGTTCCCGAAGTGTTAATGAAGTTATTTACGAATTATATGAATATGTATTCTAGAATGTTCCTTTTAATTATGTTTTTATTTAATGATAGAATTTTAGAACCTTCCCAATAAATACCATGATTATATTTATACACACGGTTAAACAGTGCGTTAGAATTATTCGCGGGTCTGTAAACATATTTATATTTTTCACTCTGATATTTTAAATTTTTCCAATTTGACTTATATAAAATAAATCATATTGCATAAATCCGATAGAACAGACATACCCAAATGTATTATATCGGCTGTTTTTATTTTGACGACATTTAATAGTATCTTTATGATTAAAAATAAGGTTAATTCCGATCGTTTTAAGTAAGGTCGGCAGATGTTTACAATTTACGTGTCAGAGAGTCTAACGATATTTTTATAATCAAACTCTTGTGAATTACACTATTAGAGTACCATTTTTTAGTATTACAGTACCATGCATTTGTCATTTTCCTTTCCTTTAAACATGACTTTGAATTAAAATAGTAGTCCAACAAGAATTTATGTGTATATATATATATATATATATATATATATATATATATATATATATATATATAGGGTCGTGTATTTTTTTTAATAGAGATAATAATGCCTAATAATAATTTAAGAATGTTTTCTTTAATAAAGAAGATAATAATTATTTAATAAGAAATTGAATGATGTTTTGTACGTAAATAAGAATTTAATAATGTTTTGTAGTAAATTAAAAACTATAAAATGTTAGTTGGCAACACCAGGAATGTGCCCAGTCTGTAGGCAGAAGCTCCTGAAAACAGCCCTCGGGCGAGGATTGTGGCAATCAGGTGATTTTTGTTATTAATATGTTATTGTGATTCTAAACTCTGTAATATTGTCTCTTTCTGCGATAAAATGTTAACGGTGATTCGGCACTCACTTTTTCCCGACTTGTTAATTGTTTCAGCATAAATAAAACTCAGTAAATAGTAATGATCGTTTGTAATTTATCCCCGTCCCTCGCATTGTTCAAATTCCAATGGCAGCGCCTGCTCAAACCGTGAACCCACGTTCGTTTATGAGACAGCGAAACGAAAGTAAAGAGTAGAAAGCAGTAAGAAAGAACGAGAAAATAGTAGAAAGAGCTGATAAATAAAAGGAAAGCGAAAAGTAAAAATAAAGACCCTTAAAAATTCACTACATTTTGGTGCCAGCGTTGTCGTTATTAAATTAAAAGAAGGGCATTCCCACGTCCTCTATACGAGCCTTTATTCCGGCCAAATTAAATTGATACCAGTCTACAGTATTTATAAAATTAGTAGATATTGTCTTTCGTTAAATCTAATAGTAAAATGAACTGTGTACGTGGGCCCCACTCCTATTTCCATTCCGTTTCCATTCCCATTCCTTAAAAATTCGTTTGAACTGTAAATTTAATATGGCACGTAGCATTTTAAAAATCTGAACGAAGTAAAAGAGTCTTCACTCAGTTGGTTCCCACTATTTCGACTCTGATTTTTTTTTTTTTTAGTCAAATTCTCGAGTCACTTTCTTTTTTCTTCCCATAGCGGCTTGTGTCGGAGGCCGAGTCATCTCGTTTTCTTCAGTGTCGTGGAGAGAGACATTTAAAATTTAGAAATTTCGTCCGAAACTCGCTTCTTTCTTTTGGTTTTCTTTTATTTTATACAGCCTATCTATCTTGTATTTAAAAAAAAAAGGTTTGATAATAATAATGATAACACTGGTCAACACTCATTTTATTGCCAATCATATTAGAGTGATTTTGGGGTAACTTTGTGGTGCTGATTCCGAATATGACATCGGTTTTGCTAGATTGGCTCTAATTTATGAGATAATTGGTACCCCATTCAAACACGTAAAAATGCAAAAAATTTAATGTTCAGGCGGAGCCTACTTACAAATCGCATCCAAATTGTCTCAAATCATACAAAAGTAAACACATGAAATACATAATGGCATTTTATTCGGTCTCACCATCTAGAATGTTCCGGTAGTTTCCCATATGCACGCGTTATGGTTACGTTTCCTATTAATTGAGGGTATTCATTATCTCAAGAACTAGAGCCAAATCGGAAAAACTACTTTCATTTTGGAATTCAGCAACCCCAAAATACCCTAAATTCGTACGAATTTCCTTAGCAACGAAACAAAAATTTTTTTTTGGTTGACCTGTGTAATTAATAAATAAAATTTCGGCAATTCTTTACTTCAGCACACCATAGCACCCAAAGAAAATAATATATGTTTCCAGCTAATTAAGGTGTGATAAATCCAAATATTTCATTTTTGTCGCAAACGAACACTTTGCCTGCACTATGACATATCTCCTTATCTATTATATTTATTACTTCTATGACAATATTAGTGAGCAGGGCTATGAACATGAGAGAAAATGTGTGGTTAAAAAGGTGTAATAGTAAATAATAGTGAGAACCGTACCTAAACTTATCTAACCTAACCTAATCTAACCTATATGTTTTGGTGGATATAACCGTGCAGCTGTCGCCAAGAAATGATGAAGTCTGGTGTTTCTCGTCGTGGGATTTGCAGAAGAGAAATCTACAGTAAATATCTCTATAGCTTTTTCATCATTACCGTAAAAACTATGAATAACCTCATTATAGTCTAAATCGCAACCGTCACACATGATCCGACCTACAGCTACATATTTTCGCTAAGAAAAGCCGATGAAAAGAACACCAGAGATTATCAGATCCCAAGTTTTGTTGTCGGAAAGATAATTAAGGATGCTATGACAACTTCTATCAAATGACAGGGAAATAGGACCTGAAATCAGTTGTACCAAAAAGTAAGGTTGTCATGGAAAAGGCTTGCCCACCAGGAGCCATCATCTGGAGCTCGACATTCATTGCCAATTTAAAAACGTAAGGTAAGATTTATTTGTTTCTATCTGGACATTTTAGCCAAAGTGTGCTTTTGCGACAAAAATTAACATGATATTTGGACTTATCGCACCTTAGTTACCTAGAAACATATACTGGTTTCGTTGTTGGTTATGGTGTGTGGGAGGTAAAGAATGTCCAAAATTTCACACTTTCATAGAGTGTATATGAATATATATACCGGGTGCGGCATAAGTCAGTTTACCGAGAATAATGGAATCACCTTGTGAAGAATATTTTATTAAAGAAATTGTTCAAAATGTCCTCCATCATGTTACAGTTACACACGCTGCATCTTTGAACCACTGAACAACAAATAGGGCAGGACAGTTCTTTGTTATTATTCAACATCTCGAACTCTTGACGTATCAAAGTCATCGTGTGATCGAAGTTCCGAGGTTCCTGGCCGTAGACTCTATCTTTGATTATACCCCACATTGAATAATGTGAGGTATAATCACTGTGATGTGATTAATCAATGTGGAGTATAATCAAAGATAGCGGCCTACGGCCAGAAACCTCGGGACTTCGCTCACACGAAGACTTTGATACTCCAAGAGTTCGAGACGTTGAATAATAACAAAGAACTGTGTGCTGCGCTTTTGTTGTTCAGTGGTTCAGAGATGCAACGTATGCATTGAACATGATGGAGGACACTTTGAATAATTTCTGTAGTAAATGATAAATATTATTCTTCACAAGGTGATTCTATTGTTCTCGGTAAACCGACTTATGCCGCACCCTGTATATATGAAATACATATATGAAGTCTTTTAGTTGTAATTCAAGCGTGACATGCATTTTTATACGGTAGATCTAACATTTTAGTCGTATGTGTAAAACTTGCATTCTAGGTATATATATATATATAGTGCAAATTGTAAATATTAAATAAGTGACAAAAGTTTCCAGTATCTATTTGGCAATATTTTAAACATTATTTTTCGATTGGACAGTTGGTTGAGCTTAGATTAAGTTCAGTAAATTCTAAGTTAGCTAACGATAGCAGCCGATACCTTTCCATCATATGTATACAATTTTAAGGTAGATAAGATTACTCTTAAGATGTTTGTCCAAAGTCGAAAAATAATGTTTAAAGACGCTAATTTATACCAGGTTGATTCGGACTATTTGAGTTTATTTGGCTTGCTGAATGTATATTGTGTGTGAGACCTAAATTAAACTAAATTCGTGTTATCAAAAAATTATCTTTTTCATTCAGAATACAAGAATTGTTTCAGTAAATTCTTCTGATAAATTAATTTTGGTTCTTTGAATTTTCTTCTTTTTTTTCATTTTAATTTATAGGTAGGTTGAGTTTTCATTGTTTTTTTGTTCTTTCACGAGTTTTAATGCAAATTCCAGTGGTCCTATTTTGTTTATGGATAAGTTGGTTGGTTATGTTTTTTATTTATTCTGAAATTATATTTTATTTCAGAAGCACTGTTTTTGCCTAAAATTTTAATTCTGGGTATAAATAGTGAAACTGTTTTTCTAACGTTAGCGCGTTTTTATAGAAAATATTACAAAATTATTTCATTATGTAATGCAGTTTAGTTCGGTTAGGAATATTTTTATAGAGATTCGCTTACAAGAAGTGAACATTCACTTCATAATGCAATGAATTATTTTAATGTTTGGTTAAGCAGTATGGTACGTAGTGCTGTATATTTGGGTTCATAATATCTTTTCTTCTTTATAATAATGATGAAAATTTGTATGTTTCACATGGAAGCGATAAATTACTGGAATTACTGTGATTTTCAAATCATGCTGGGTTTCGTGTTCAGGAAGAGAGTTGTCTCTCGGATGTACAGGGTGGGGCACGGGAACCAAGTGTTTTTGGAATAATCAGGAAAATGATATTTATTTTTGTAAAGAAAATATATTGGTAGAACAACATTCGTAAGAACATAGCATTTCATGTCATAATAATCATGTACCGAAAATTATATCTGGCATATGATGTCCTTGGCCGTCGACGCATTGTTGAAGGCGTTTACGAAAATTGGCCTCCACTCTTCCCAGCAGGTCTCTGTTGATTTGGATGATTTGTTGACGGATCGCTTCCTTCAATGCATCTAATGTACGGGGCTTGTCCTCGTAGACACGACTGACTTGAGTACCCCCGAGGGGGCCATGCAATGGGGACACACAAATCTCGAAATGAGATGGTTGGGAAACAGGGGGCGAAGAACAGCCATTGACGCTCTGGCGGTGTGTGGCGTGGCCCCATCTTGCTGAAACCACAAATGTCGACGAGCAATACGCCTTCTTCGTAACTCAGGGATGAAAAAGGTGTTCACCATCTCAATGTAACGCCCAGATGTTATGGTAACGGTAACCCCATTTTGTTCGAAGAAATAGGGACCGATGACGCCAAACTTTCCCACCGCGCACCAAACTGTAACCTTAGGGCTATGCAGCGGTTTTTCATGGAGTTGTCGCGGATTTTCAGCAGCCCAATACCGACAGTTTTGATTGTTGACGGCCCCATTAAGGTGGAAATGGGCTTCATCACTCATTACCACCATCATGTTTTCATTCTGCTCATAAAGTGCAAGCATTTCCTGTGCAAAATTCAGTCGTTGGGGGCAATCGTTTACATTCAATTCCTGCACCATCGCTAACTTGTATGGGTGAAAATGTAATTCTTCATGCAAAATCCGTCTAACAGTACGATTGCTGATTCCGAGTGCAGCTGAATGTCTCCGAGCAGAGCGGCCTGGGCTTTGCAACATCGCTTGTCTGACCCTTTCAACGTTCTTTGGAGTACGCACAGTGCGTTGCGGCCCCTTCGGTTTTGTTTTCATTATTGAGCCTCCTGTTCGAAGATTGTTAACCCAACGTAAGATTGTGTCACGAGCGGGAACAGAGTCATTTCGATGAATGTTGAATCTGCGGCGAAACGCACGCTGAACTGCTGTCACTGACTCGCCACTCCTAACAAAATGATCATACGCGAACATGCGGTGTTCTAACGTCCACTGCTCCATGATGGCACCTGAAAGATAAAGGTGAGTGTTAGTTAAAGTTAAATGCTATGAACCCAGGAATGGAATGCTACCTACCGCACGCCCCTCCCATTCCTAATGGCCGATTACTAGCTATTCAAAAAACACTTGATTCCCGTGCCCCACCCTATATTTTGTAAATTGAGAATTTTCTTCCTCTGAAATTTAACGTTGCAGGTTGGAATTAATATTAAATTAATTTTCGGTACTAATTTTTTAATTTTGTTATTTAATGATTATTTTGTTATTTAATGATATATATGGCTATGGGTTGATTGCCTGATACCCTCATCCGTTGGAAATTTCCAGCAGACTTCAGTGGAGAGTTAACGACAAAAGCCCTATGATTTTTCGTTAGAGAGTTATGTATATGTAGGTCTTCAAAGGACCTCGTCATATTTAATTGTTTTCGGGATTTGGACTACCTAATGACAAGAAAGAAATTGCCTTACCTTATTATTTCGCTGGGCCTCGCTTCTGTTTCGATGTAGGGCCGTAGTACGATGGAGCTACGCAATGAGTTCACTCGATGTAACTAATATAGGCAGTCACTATTTAAACCCTGAAGGAATAGGCCTATCCTTTTTATATTTATTGGGTTTTATATTTAAGGAATTCACTCAGAACATGTAGGAAGATAAAGGACATCTTCCTTGCTTAAAGCGTTGCTGTAACATAAGCAGCTCCGAGCCACTCCTATAATATAATCTTCATATTTTAGAATAAATTGCTGATTTGGCAAAGGTTGTTGACCCTTGCCTCGATGTATTTCTATTGAGTTGGCATTAGAAAAGTTTGAAGTGGTTATGCAGGCTCGATGCCTACATATGGGTTCTATGTATGTATGGCAATCATTTCATTCCCAACAGGCTATGTCGCCAATCCCGAGGCAATTTTGTATAGATTTTTAATTCCATTAATTAATAATTTATATTTAATTATGAAATAATAGTACCACATACGATACCATGTTGTAAGCGTGTATAGTTTTTCCATAGTTGTCTCTCAGATGTATTTTGTAAATTGAGAGTTTTCTTCCTTTGAAATTTAACGTTGCAGGTTGGAATTAATATATTAAATTAATTTTCGGTACTAATTTTTAAAATTTGTTATTTAATGATTATGTTTGGGAAATTGTATTATTTTTTAAACATTATTTGGGTTTACTCGTACAGACTGAGCTTTAGATATGTTGCTGACCGGAAGTGGAGAATTTTTAGATTGCCAATAACGTTTTCATGGCACTTTGGGTACTCGTGTTGTTCGCTCCCGACTAAGTGTTAAGTTGGTTCATTGTTGTCGTGAATGATGACGAAGTTTCTGGTTTTCATTTTTGTCTTTATTTAAATCTACAGATCTAAAGAAGCTAAGGCTAACAAAGACCCTAAGATCCACTCCAATGTTAGTCCGAGAGAAAGAAGAGAGTAGGGGTTAAATGAAGCGAATAAGAGGTTAAGTAAGTAGCAAAACCTATCATTCGTGGGTTAACATTCAATCAGTAAAAGAGAGAGACTCACCATTATCATCCGCTGGCAACTGCCGACAAGTCGGAAAAATAGTCGAAGAGAATAGGAAAGGGGTAAAAGATGAAAAGAAGCAAAATAAGAACGCTTACAAACCATGCAAACAGTCTTAACTCAAACACTGACATACCATGCAAACTACAGACACGCAAGAAAAGAGAGAAAAAAAATATGAAGAGTATAACAAAAAATGGGTTAGTTTACGCTACGAGCTACATCTAAGTTCGTGTTTGTCTAATTTTTTTTTAATATAAATTTGTTGATGGCATATCACACGCTGGGATGCCACAAGCTGGCATTAATCGTCATCAGACTCAAACCTTGACCATTACCCCCAGCGCTTCTGTTGCTAATTGTTTTATTATTTTAAATGACTTTAATATTTTCAAAATGCCTATCTAATCGGTTTTAAAATATATTAACGCTGGTAGAGCTCACGACGGACGCGGGTAGATTATTCCATTCATCAATTACAGTACTTTAAACGTAAAAAGGTTTTTAGCGAGTTAGTAATGAAACGTCTACCACGTAATTTAAATCCGTTATTACGAGTATTGCTATTATCGAAAATAAAAAATTTGTCAAAATTTACGTTACCAATTTTATTAGCGATTTTGAAAACTTCAATAAGCTCCCCCTTAATCTCCTAGTTCGAGTGAATGCAAATCTAACTCTTTAATCCTATCTTCGAAAGACTTGTTGCGTAGTGACGGAATTAGTTTCGTGGCGCGTCGCTGAACGCTTTCTAACCCATCAATATCCTCACGCAAATACGGGCACCAAAACTGAAAGGCATATTCTAAGTGGGGCCTGACTAGGGACTTGTAAACGGGCAATATAATATTCTTCGATTTAAATTCGAAATTACGCGCTATGAAGCCTAACATCCTATTAGCTTTTGCGCAAGACTCCAGGCACTGGTTCCTCACTTTTAAATCCTTAGATACGCGTACGCCTAAATCTACTTGCTCGTCAACGCTCGCTAACTGACCATCATCCATCGTGTACGTGTAATTGTTGTTACGAGAACATATATGCAAAACTTTTGTCTACGTTAAATTGCATCTGCCACTTATCCGTCCACTCCATAATCCTATTTACATCGCCTTGGAGCCTATTTCTTTCGTCCACGTTAATAACTTTACCGTCTATTTTACTGTAGTAACATCCTGCGAATTTTGACACGTTACTGGTCAAACCTACATCTACTGTATGTCGTTAATGTAGATTACGAATAGCAATGGGCTTAACACTGAACCCTGAGGGACACCGCTACCTACATCCAACCACCCCGATTCTCTACCATTAACAACGACCCTCTGTTTCCTGGCACGAAGCCATTCCTCTAACCAGTTAGCTACCTGACAGCGTATACCGTGCGCTTTAACCTTCGCAATTAATATTCTATGCGGAACTGTATCGAACGCTTTTTTAAAGTCTAAATAAATAACGTCAGCCGCTCTATGCCTATCGTATTCGCGTACTATTTCGTTATAAAACTCTAACAAATTAGTTAAAAAAGATCTATGGCGTCGAAACCCATGCTGACTACTATTAATGAAATCGTGACGATCTAAGTGATCGACGATACAATCCCTAACGACGGATTCCAAAAGTTTACCGACAATTGACGTTAAGCTTATAGGCCTATGTTTGCTAGTTACTGTGCGGTCGCCTTTTTTAAAAAGTCGGCGTTACGTTAGCTAATTTGAAGTCTTCAGGAATAATCCCCACTTCTAGTGACTTATCAAAAATTTTTGTTAATGGGCCTACGATAACGTCTTTCAAATCTTTCAAAAGTTTAGGATAAAGCGCGTCAGGGGCTGGAGCTTTGTTTACTTTTAGCTTATCGATATAATGCGCAATCTCACCCTCGTAAACAGTTATTTCATTCAAAATAGTCTCGCTACTAATGGAACGAAATCGTCCAGGTCGGGGACATTATTTACGTCTTCTTCGGTAAAACCTGTTGCAAAAAGTTGTTAAAAATACCCGCCTTTTCCTGAGCGTCGAAAGCCAAAGCGCTGTTAGCTTCCACTAGAGGGCCTATTTTATCTTTTATCGACTTACCATTATTGATGTATTAAAAAAACTTTTTTGGATTATGTTTACTATCCGCAGCTACAAGTATCTCAAAATTACACTTAGCATTCTTTAACAGATCTTTAACCTGACATCTAAGCTCAATATATCTATTAAAGTTAGCTGCCGTGCCATTGCGCTTATTAAGTCTATACGCTTTGTTACGCTCGTTTATGAACTCACCTATTTCCATAGTCCACACTTGAGCCTACCATGATTACTAGCGCGCTTGGGCCTACGCGGAATAAACTCGCTTTCGATATTCAAAAAAACTTTCTCTTAACGCCTCCCAATGAAAATTTGCGTCATTACTCATAAATAAATTATCCCAGTCCACTACTTTCATCCTATCCGCAAAACTATCAAAATTAGCCCTACTAAAATCAGAGACTTTTATTACGTTACTATCCTTACTGTTTTCTGAAAATAGCTTAAACCTAATAATTTGGTGATCACTACATCCCAAACTCTCACCTACTTCCAAACCTTCGACAATATTTTGGTCGTTCGACATCATCACGTTTAAAATATTGTCACCGCGCGTTGGTTCGGTAACCATCTGTCGTAAAATATTATCTTCCATGAACTCAATCACTCTCAAACTCTCATCATTACCAGTAAAAGTCTCGTAATTAACGTTAGGGCAGTTAAAGTCTCCGACAACTATACTATCCTGATTATTAATAAAGTTACTAAGAAGTGTGTAAAATCTAGTATCGGCATCGAGGGGTTGGACAGGGGTCTACAGATCTACAGAAGCTAAGGCTAACAAAGACACTAAGATCCACTCTAAGGTTAGCCCGAGAGAAAGGAAAGAGTAGGGGTTAAGAGAAGAGAATAAGGGATCAAGTAAGTAGCAACACCTATCACTCGTGGGTTAACATTCATTCAGAAAAAGAGAAAAAAGACTCACCATCATCATCCGCCGGCCACTGCCGACAAGTCAGAAAAATAGTCGGAGAGAATAGGAAAGATTGCAGAACGGTCCTCTACTCCACAGGGAGGAGGTAGAGCCCACTCTGCCGGAAAAAGATGAAAAGAAGTAAAATAAGAACGCTTAGAAACGATGCGATACATTCTTAACTCAAGAACAACACATTCTTAACTCAAAGCAATACAGTCTTCCAACTGTTGCAGACCGATCCTCCACTCCATATGGAGGTAGAGGATGCAGCCCACTATGCTGGAAAGGAGGCGTGAAAAATGAAAAGTAAAATAAGAACGCATTACAACAAATTTTTAACTCAAACACTATCATACCATGCAAACATGCAAACTACAGACATGCAATAAAGAGAGAAGAAAAAAAAGTATAAATAATAACAAAAAGTGGGTTAATTTACTCAACAAGCTACAACTAAGTTCGTGTCAGTCTAATTTTTTTTCTTTTTGCTGACATATCACAAGCTGGCATTAGACGTCAACAGACTCATCCCCGATTACGACCCCCAGAGCTGCTGTTGCCAATTGTTTTTTTTATTTTAAACAACGTTAATATTTTTAAAATGTCAATCTAGACGGTTTTACTTTAAACGTAAAGAGGTTTTTAGCAATATTAGTAATGAAACGTCTGCCACGCAACTTAAACCCGGTATTACGAGTATTGCTATTATCGAAAGTGAAGAGTTTGTCAAAATTTACGTTATCGATGTTATTAACGATTTTGAAAACTACAATAAGCTGCCCCCTTAATCTCCTAGTTTTGAGTGAATGCAAGTCTAACTCTTTAATCTTATCTTCATAAGGCTCGTTGCGCAATGACGGAATTAGTTTCGTGGCACGACGCTGAACCCTTTCTAACCTATCAATATCCTCACGCAAATATGGGCACCAAAACTAAACTGCATATTCTAAATGAGGCCTGACTAGGGACTTGTAAAGGGGCAATAAAATTCGAAATTACGCGCTATGAAGCCTAACATCCTATTAGATTTTGCGCAAGACTCCAGGCACTGGTTCCTAACCTTTAAATCCTTAGATACGCGTACACCTAAATCTACTTTCTCGTCAACGCTCGCTAACTCTCTACCATCCATCGTGTACGTGGAATTATTGTTACGAGAACCTATATGCGAAACTTTACATTTGTCTACGTTGAATTGCATCTGCCACTTATCCATCCACTCCATATGTAATCCTATTTACATCGTTTTGGAGCCAATTTCTATCGACCTCGTTAACAACCTTACCGCCTTTATTAGTCTCGTCCTACGAATTTTGACACGTTACTAGTCAATCCTACATCTATGTCGTTAATGTAAATTACGAATAGTAATGGGCCTTAACACTGAACCCTTGGGACACCGCTAACTAAATTCAACCGCCCCGATTTCCTACCATTAACAAGGACCCTCTGTCTCCTAGCACGAAACCATTCCTCTAACCAGTTACCTACCTGACCGCGTATACGTGCGCTTTAACCTTCGCAATTAATTTTCTATGCGGAACTGTATCAAGGCCTTTTTAAAATCTAAATAAATAACGTCAGCCGCTCTATGCCTATCGTATTCGCGCACTATTTCGTTATAAAATTCTAACAAATTAGTTAAACAAGATCTATGGCGTCGAAACCCATACTGACTACTATTAATCAAATCGCGACTTTCTAAGTGATCGATGATACTATCCCTAAAGACGGATTCCAATAGTTTACCAACAATTGACGTTAAGCTAATGGGCCTATAACTGCTAGCTACTGTGCGGTCACCTTTCATAAAAATGGGCGTGACGTTAGCTAATTTGAAGTCTTCAGGAATAATCCCCGTTTCGAATGACTGATTAAAAATCTTCGTTAAGGGGCCTACAATAACGTCTTTCAAATCTTTCAAATGTCTGGGATAAAAAGCGTCAGGGCCTGGAGTTTGCTAACTTTTAGCCTATCGATATAATACACAATCTACCCCTCGTAAACAGTTATTTCAGACAAAATAGTCCCGCTACTAAATGGAACGATATCGTCCACGTCGTGGACATTATTTACGTCTTCTACGGAAAAACTGTCGCAAAAAAGTTATTGAAAATACCCGCCATCGCCTGAGCGTCAAAAGCCAAAGCGCCGTTAACATCCACTAGGGGGTCTATGTTATCTTTCATCGGCTTACGATTATTGACGTATTCTAAAAACTTTTTTGGATTATGTTTACTATCCGCAGCTACAAGTATCTCTAAATTACGCTTAGCATTCGTAACTGATCTTTGAACCTGATGTCTAAGCTCGATATATCTATTAAAGTTAGCTGCCATGCCATTGCGCTTATTAAGTCTATACGCTCTGTTACGCTCGTTTATGAACTCGCCTATTTCCCTAGTTCACCTCTTGGGCCTATCATGATTTCTAGCGCGCTTGGGCCTACGAGGAATAAACTTCCTTTCAACATTCATAAAATTTTCTTTAAACGCCTCCCAATGCAAATTTGTGTCATTACCCATAAATAAGTTATTCCAGTCCACTACTCTCATCCTATTCGCAAAACTATCAAAATTAGCCCTACGAAAATCAGGGACTTCTATTACGTTACTATCCTTAGTGTTTTCTATCAGTAACTTAACCTCTTAACGACTGAATTTTTTGTGGGGTTAAGTTATGAATGCGTGTATTGGAAACGGTACAAATTCGACCCAGTCGTCCAAAAGAGGTTAAACCTAAGAATTTGATGATCACTACATCCTAAACTCTCGCCTACTTGTAAACCTTCGACTATATTTTCGCCGTTCGTCATCACCAAATCTAAAAGATTGTCACCGCGCGTTGGTTCGGTAACCATCTGACGTAAAAAATTATCTTCCATGAACTCAATCTCAAACCCTCCTCATTACCAGTAAAAGTCTCGTAATTAACATTAGGGCAGTTAAAATCTCCGACAATTATACTATTCCGATTGTCAGTAAAGTTATCAGGAAGTGAGTAAAATCTAGTATCGGTATCGAGGGGTTGAACTGGAGGTCTATAAACAACAACAAAATTAAAACTTATACGACGTGCCCTAACTTCAACGCATATCACATTAATTGCTGCTGGAAAATCTATCTTAACCTCGATAGCCCTAAGGGAATTACGAATGTACAGCAAAACATCGCCACCAATCCTATGTAACCTATCATTAATAAAGAGTTTGAAACCCGGTATATCAAGTTCCCCCAACAAGTCCCAAGTCACGGTATTTAGCCACGTTTCAGTGATAGCAACTATATCGTAGTCGCCGGAATAAATTATCGCCTTAAATTCGTTTAATTTATATCTAATACTACGCGCGCTGAATAAAAGACGTTTAAGTTATTTTTTACCACGGGCCGGCGTTTTAAACTATTTTTCTCGTCGGGCCCGCGTTCCCCGGACCCACAACGTTAAAGAAGAATTCGACCTATACAGCTTTCGTACGTTTTCGTCAATTAACCTACCTAACCTAGCATTACCTATTTCATTAAAATGAACCCTATCTTTTATAAAAAGGCTAGGATCACTGAATTCTGACCACAGCTTTACGAAGGGTACATTTTCCTCAGCACAAATCTCTTCTAATTTAGTATTAAAAAATATCGTTTTAGACGTAATCCTAAGACGCAAACCGTGCCTCGGGGTAATACCTAGAACTAAAGACCTATCTGACCTCGCCTTAGGGACCTAATTAACCCTCTATATCTCTCCAAAAGGTCAGGCACTCTCGTATCGGGCCTATACGAGTCGTTGCCCCCTACCATCGTCACCAACATCGAGTGACGGGAGGCAACGTCAATCCTATCCACTTCGTCTCTAACTCTGTCAACCCTGGCCCCTAGGAGGCAGACCCTCCTCTTCTTGGTTGGATGCCGTTCAACGAACTCGTTATCCATATGGCGCAGTAAAGAGTCCCCCAATTAAAATAGTTTCCCCCTCATTCATGTCCCTTTCCAAATGGGCTAAAGGGTTCGAAACCTCGATAGGGGGGGATTCCTATCATCTAACGTACGGGGCCTAGCTCCACCCTTATCTTCTCTAAATCCCTCCCCATCTACTAATCTCGGACCAACCCTAACCCCTTCCTCAACTCTATCCAACCTTTCCGACCGATAAGCTACCTAAACTAGAAACTAGGTTACGCACCGCACCCTTCAAATTACTAACGTCTTCAACGTTAGTGTTGGTTTGGCTTTCGTCAACTGTAGCCCTACCCCTGCCTTCATCAAGCATTGCAAGTCTTTCCATTACCTCACGTACACTGCGTTTTATGTCAACTATTTCCTCCCTTAACTCTCAAAAGAAACAAACTGATCTCTTGGTAATCGCCATAGGACCGCCGTTATAATCTTTAAAATCCGAATACCACCGGTTTACCTGACACCTAACACACGACGCTTTCTGCGACGGCATCGCGCAGTTCAAATTAGTTCATAACCGTCACAAGTTTAAGTTAAATTAAGCCGGCACGCTATGAAAACTTCTAAATCGCTAAAAACCACTAATATTCAATTACTTAACTAGAACAATGTGAATATAAACTCAAGTATATAAAATTCAAAACTTTCCAAAAGTGAAATTATTAGCAATATGCAAAGTAGAAGCAATAACAGAGAGCTCAGGAAATGCGTCCGTTCAGTAGAGAGTCTGGCTGTCGATAAACAAGAACGAAATTAAAGCTAATACTAAATGTACTGATGTTATTTCTGGAGATATTTTGAATAATGAAACCTCGGGACTTCGATCACACGATGACTTTGATACGCCAAGAGTTCGAGACGCTGAATAACAAAGAACTGTGCTGTCCTATTTGTTGTTCAGTGGTTCAAAGATGTAACGTGTGTATTGAACATGATGGAGGACAATTTGAACAATTTTTGTAATAAATATTATTCTTTAAAAGGTGATTCCATTATTCTCGGTAAACCGACTTATGCCGCACTCTGTATATACAGTATATAGGGTAGGCAGGGTAGGCTTTGCCTGACCATTAATTTTGTCAAATTTTAGAAGCATAAATATATCACTATAAATTAGCGCAATTAGACAAAATCTGTCGATCGCGCCCTCTTAATCCAATAACATGATTTTATTTTTTCATATTAGCTATTACAACCTAAAACGCCCTGCCTACCTTGAATGTATAATATAAATTCAACTAGTGTGGCGGATTTGATATATGCCATTTTTGATACAGAGTAAATGTACTTATAGTCAGCGCGCGGACTTTCCTACTAAACCATATATTTTGCACGCTTACGCTCATTATGAAGCCATCCCGTATGAAGAAATAAGAGAAACTACGATTTGGGGGAGTTAAAGGAAGAAGATTGATAGACGAATGGTGTATGATGTCACAAGGGGATAGGGGGTGGGTATGACAAGTTTGACAACGTGTGAGTGATAGATGATGTGATCTATGTGCTTTCTCTTCAATATAAGTTACTATTCTTGTGCCTTATTATAATGGAAATTAGTGTCAACTATTTGTTAAAAAACAATTTTTTAAAACTGGAAAGAGAACTGCAAATTCAGATTAAAAACTCAAGTAGGCCTAAATTAAATAATTTCAAAATAACATCTCATAAACAAGGCAATAGAGCCTTTTAAAATGATTGGTTTAGCAATAAGATGCCCAACAAGACAGAAATTGTTCTGTTAGCATTGTTTACTTTTTAGTTGTGATTCTGGAAACGAGGTATGGAGTAAAGAAGGCTATCGAGATCTTAAAAATTTTAGCAAAATGTACAAAACACGAATCATCAAAACTGCATTTAGAATGTGTAATGAAATTAAGTTTGTTTGCCGAGTATATATATATATATATAGCCTATATAATATTCTGCTTACCCACTGCACCAGTCCAAGAACCGCTTCTTATTATATTATATAGGGTGAACCAAATGTAGGTGGACAGTAAATGATAACGTTTATTTTGAGAATACATATTTAATTTTTTTGTATACTATAATACAAAATAAAATTTAAATAAATTTAGTTATAATATTTAATAATATAACACAAACACCACAGTTATAATGAACACCATAGTTATAATATAATATAACACAAACCGTATTCAACCTACTGTCCACCTACTTTTGGTTCACCGTGTATATAAGTCTTATATATAGTGTTTCTACCTCATAGTGTACGGATGCATGTTTCTGCTCTTTTCTAATATCAAAATAACTAGTATTTATAAATTCAGCGGTAAATTCTATCCTACACCAGTATGTGTATTAAGTATCAGTGAATACGCGAAGATAATTTATTAGATGAAGGTTGGTGGCATAGAGTGTACACAGCAAAACAACATACAGTGCCCGCGAAAAGTATCCGATCACCCTTGAAATTTGTATTTTTTACATAAAAACAATGTTTAAATGTATACTAACCTTCTATTTAGTTTTTGTCATCTGTCCTTTGTTTGGATGACTTGTCTATTACGTTTTGCATGGATTTAATCAAGTTTTGACAAACTTCCACTGATATTTCCTTGCACCATACCTTTTTGATGGCCTCTTGTAATTTTTCGACTGAGCCAGTGTCGTGGCATTCAACCTTATTTTTTATTATTAGCCACAGATTTTCTATCGGATTGAGATCTGGACTATTACCAGGCCAATCCAAAATATCAATTTATTGTCAGTAATCCATTTGTCACTATTTGGCCCTGTGACATGGTGCACCATCATGCATGTTTTTTTGTCCTTTGGATTGGCCATTGCCATTGGAAGTTTATCCTGTAGCATTGCTAAATACCGTGCACCATTCATAGTTTGTGTTCTTCGGAAGAAAATATAAGTTCCACGCCCATAGTAACCGAAACAACCCCAAACCATCACACTTGGAGGGTTTCATGTCTTTAGGGTGTATTTAGGGTCCATCCTATTTGAGCCAATAGGCCGGCGAACCTTTTTTGGACAACTTCTGAATGTCAAAAATGTCGACTCATCGCTAAATAAAACCTTCTTCCAGTCATCAACAGTCCAATGAATGTATTTTTTACAAAATGCGACACGTTTTTTACGCATTTTTTCATTAATGAACGGTTTCTTAGCAGCATGGCGAGATGGTAATCCGAGTTCTTTTGGAGCCGCTCCTGGATAGTTCGTTCAGAAACACCAGATAACAAATTATTCATATTAAATTTTATTTCTTTCGCATTATTGTTGGGTTTTTCAATACTAAACGTTTCATAAGTTTGTCTGTTCGCGAATTTGTTTTTCTCGTCTGCCAGATCGTTTTTTAGGGACTGGCGTGGTTAGGCCACCATTGTTCTTAGCCCGTGAAACCCATAAATTAACGATACTTTGGGATATGTTTAATTCCTTAGCTATCTGTCTCTGTGATTTCCCACATGCATGCAAAGCAACATAGCACCTCGACATCACTCTTAAGTTGTTTTTTTAGCACACATTATATATAAATTTTATTTACACCACTTCTGTAAAAAAAAAAAAAATCAAGAAATTTACACAACAGTGAAATCTGACAAATTTGAGACACAGCCACCCGCAACGAAGGCTACCAGAACACTAATTTGAGAATGCGTTGGATAGCTCTCATATCAGCGAGCAACCTCAAAGTTACCAGATGTCGCTAGAACAATAGAAAGTGAATTACGTGTCTCTGAATATCAAGGGAAAATATTGTATTTTCTTGAGTGATCGGATACTTTTCGCGGGCACTGTAAATTGAAAAATAAATTTAAAACAATTCGAAAGGAATAACACCTTTCATGAGATTTTTCGAAGAGGCCTATAGAGGAGGAAGAGGACCATAAACGAGGAGGTTGAGATTTCGCAGACGAAATTCGAGAAGCAGAAAGGAGATACAGTGCCCGCGAAAAGTATCCGATCACTCAAGAAAATACAATATTTTCCCTTGATATTCAGAGACACATAATTCACTTTCTATTTGTTCTAGCGACATCTGGTAACTTTGAGGTTGCTCGCTGATATGAGAGCTATCCAACGCATTCTCAAATTAGTGTTCTGGTAGCCTTCGTTGCGGTGGCTGTGTCTCAAAGTTGTCAGATTTCACTGTTTGTATAAATTTATTGATATTTGTTATTTTTTACAGAAAGTGGTGTAAATAAAATTTATATATAATGTGTGCTAAAAAACAACTTAAGAGTGATTGTCGAGGTGCTATTGTTGCTTTGCATACATGTGGGAAATCACAGAGGACAGATAGCTAAGGAATTAAACATATCCCAAAGTACCGTTAATTTATGGGTTTCACGGGCTAAGAACAATGCCGGCCTAACCACGCCAGTCCCTAAAAAACGATCTGGCAGACCGAGAAAAACAAATTCACGAACAGACAAACTTATGAAACGTTTAGTATTGAAAAACCCAACAATAACTGCGAAAGAAAAAATTAATATGAATAATTTGTTATCTGGTGTTTCTGAACGAACTATCCAGGAGCGGCTCCAAAAAGAACTCGGATTACCATCTCGCCATGCTGCTAAGAAACCGTTCATTAATGAAAAAACGCGTAAAAAACGTGTCGCATTTTGTAAAAAATATATTCATTGGACTGTTGATGACTGGAAGAAGGTTTTATTTAGTGATGAGTCGACATTTTTGACATTCAGAAGTTGTCCAAAAATGGTTCGCCGGCCCATTGGCTCAAATAGGATGGACCCTAAATACACCTAAAGACAATGAAACACCTTCCAAGTGTGATGGTTTGGGGTTGTTTCGGTTACTATGGGCGTGGAAACCTTATTTTCTTCGAAGAACACAACTATGAATGGTGCACGTATTTAGCAATGCTACAGGATAAACTTCCAATGGCAATGGCAATCCAAAGGACAAAAACATACATGCATGATGGTGCACCATGTCACAGGGCCAAAATAGTGACAAAATGGATTACTGACAATAAATTTGATATTTTGGATTGGCCTGGTAATAGTCCAGATCTCAATCCGATAGAAAATATGTGGCTAATAATAAAAATAAGGTTGAATGCCACGACACTGGCTCAGTCGAAAAATTACAAGAAGCCATCAAAAAGGTATGGTGCAAGGAAATATCAGTGGAAGTTTGTCAAAACTTGATTAAATCCATGCCAAAACGTCTAGAACAAGTCATCCAAACCAAAGGACAGATGACAAAATACTAATATAAGGTTAGTATACATTTAAACATTGTTTTTTATGTAAAAAATACAAATTTCCAGGGTGATCGGATACTTTTCGCGGGCACTGTAGATGAATGAAAGGAAAAAAATGGGAAACAATACGAAAAAATGTGTGAGTTGCTGTAAATCCAGAAAGTTTAATATCGTTGGATTATGTTTAATGGGATGCACCGAGAACCACGCTGCGATTGTAAAAATGAAGTAGACCAGGCCCCGGGTTTAAAATGCCTTCTGTCCAATACATTTAAACATTATGAAGGCATAAACTTATATAATAAGGACAGGAAAATGATGATAGAATAAACAACAAAAGTTTTTATGGCTTCGTTTGCGTCAAATGCTTGGAAAACAATAGGAAAGTAGTACAAACAGGAATAGAGAATGTTGAAATCGTGGAATCATTTGCAACAGGTTCACCGACAGAAAACCAAGAAATGTCAGAAAACTCCGATACAAACGAAAATGGATTCAGGAGACCGATGGAAACTACTACAGGGAAGTGCAGAAGTAGCTTTAGAAGGAAAAATACCCCTGCACAAGAGGGAGACACCATGAATACAAATGAAGACACACCAAAGATTAATAATCCACTGAGTAGGGAAGAAGTGGCGGTAGAACGGAGGAAAGAAATTGAATCCCATTGGACTCGTAACGAAGCTGGATAACAGACGATATGCGAATATTACCAACAGGTTCGTGCAAATATGGCTCAAACTGCATATACAGTATAATCACTCCAAAACTGTTTCTACATGATGATAAATGGAAGCGCTGGTACGGAACAAATTGTTACTATTTCCACCCTTCTATGTTCAGACAGCAATTAGAAGAAAATATGCCTGAATATGGAGTCCCCGTATTTTCACATTAAGGGTACTTAAAGAAGAGAACAAGAAAGAATAGCTCACATCCTAAATAGTAAATAATAACAGTGCCAATGAAGTACATTTTTTAGAAGAATTGAATTGACAATGATAAAGGCACAACTGTCCCTTCTAATGAGAAAAAGGAAAACTTCGCAGATACTGTAGAGCACCCCAGTAATACATACATCACTCTCCTAGTCAACACCACCCACGTTAATACATACATCACTCTCCTAGTCAACACCACCCACGTTAATACAACATCCACAATGGTATCAAGGGCTGCAGCCCCAGTACTACCAAATGCAGCGGCCCAACCAATAACAATAACACCATACAGAAACCGACAACATCGACCAGGAAACGACCATTATCTAGGAAAATCGAGCATGAAGATGAGAAACCCTATTAGTTTATTATACACCAATATACAAGGCCTGTATACTGACTATGCAGACTACAAATTACAATACTTTCAAAATTTAGCCCTTGAAACCAACTTAAATATCATATGCCTAACAGAAACACACATAAATGCGAAAAAAGCTGTGAAAACTGCATTGAGGGTACTAAAATAGCAATATAGGACTACAACATACATACAGAAGATAGAGTTGCTAGACGAGAAGTGTTGCATCTAAAGAACATACACATATGAAGTGAAAGTAAGCAAATCAAACAGTAGAATCGAAATTATTTTAGAAGTAAAGAACTGAACCTGACCATTATGAACGTGTGCACACCACCAAACATCACATAAAGTGAATTCTAATTCGCTGCAAATGAAATAAAAAACATGTTAAAATTTCTTGGAACTCCAACACCGAATATTTTAATTTGTAGGGATTTTAATTCTCCATTCATAACATGGAAGAAAAATGAGGAAGTTACAAATGTTGAGAAGTTTCATGGTAACTTCACAAGAGAAAATAGAATCCAGGCTATTAGATATTATGGAACAATATGTATTTATTCAGGAAATCTGAAGCCACTAGAAAAGAGAACGTTTTGGATTTAATTTTAACAAATAACAATGAGATAATAATAAATAAAAAGGTAACTTACATAAATTTATGAAGTCAAAGAATATTAATTCAAAGAAAGTAGATTGGGAAAGTGTAAATGACGATTTAAAAAAAGTAAATTGGGAATTGCTACTTCACGAGAAAATTCAAGAAGAAATGCTATCCATTATAGAAAATTAAACTAAACCTATATTACTGAAACATGTTCCAAAGAGACAAACGAAAACATAGCAAGTTCGAGAGAAAAATTTAAATAAAGGAAAGAAATCGTACAAAACCTCCACAGGTGCAGAACTGAAGCAAGAAGATTCAAACTAAGAAAAAAAACTACGCGAAATAGAAGTGGAACTAAAACAAGCATTCATCCATAAGACAAATGAGGAAATCAAGGTAGCAGAAAAATTAGAAAATAACCCAGAATATTAAAAAATACCCAAAATACCTAACAACCTTATAAAGTGCTTTGAACGTATAATTACAGGCAAAATACTTGCTACTTACTACTTACAAGAAAAGAATTTATACAATCCAAACCAATATGGCTTCACGGCTGGAAGATCATGACCATCACAGCTATTAGAGTACCAGGAGAAAATACTGGAAACATTTTGTCGAGGACAAAACATAACTGCAATATATACTGACTTTGCTAAAGCCTTCGATAAATGTGATCATGGAATTATAGCACACAAACTTAAGAATACAGGAATTACTGGAAAGCTAGAAAGATGGATATTTAATTTTCTGATTCAAAAGAACACAGAATGGTAAAAATGGAATTAAATTTGAAGTCTCAGAAGTCATGAGCTCTGTCCCACAAGTACAGTGTTAGCTCCCTTGTTGTTCAAAATAATGAGTGCAGACATTGATGCAGATATTAATGACAGTATTGTATCATGTTTCGCAGATGACACAAAGACATGCACGGAAATGCGTGAAGGCGACATAGAAAATTACAAAACGACATTGAAACATTATTCAAGTCGGCAGAAGACAGAGCAATATGAAGTTCAAAGAAGAAAAATTCGAACGTCTAAGATATGGTACTAGCAAAGTGCTACAGAATAAAGGGTACAAAACTCTGCAAGCCAAACAGATAACACCAAACCCAAGTCAGGGATCTTGGAGTAATAATATCGTCGGGTGCAGAATTCAGAGAGCAGTATAACATTAAAATTAGAACAGCTAGAAAAATAATGGGAATGATCTGGAGCAGCTTCCACAGCAGAAAAACAAACATCATGCTAAAATTATGGACAAGTCTAGTTATACCAGTAATTTAGTATTACTCAGTACTCACAAGCCCTACAGAAAATGAGACATTGCAAACATAGAATCTAGTGAAAGGACTTTTACTTTTAATATAGAGGAAACGAAAGATGAAGATTACAGGTCTCAGCTATCATAGAATCCCTAAATTTGTACTCCCTGGAAAGAAGCGCAAGCGACAAACAATAATATATATATATGGAAAATACTCGTGGGTTTTGTCCCTAACATTAGAAACAAAATAGAAACATTGGAATGAGAGAAGAGGCAGATTTTGTATTGTCATAGTTGCGGTGGGGCACGGGGCCATGAAAACGAGAAAGCATACTGCCCAAAGAACTGAGGAACCTCCAGCACACAAACCTGAATAATTTCAAGAACTAGCTGGACAGGGTCCTGTGCAAAGTCCCAGGAAAGGAAATAATGAACTAACTGACGATCTAAAAGAAATATCTGAAACAGTGAGAGCTCAGTATGAATCGGTCTTTAGTATCCCAAAAAGTGACAAAGCGATACCTAACATAGATGCATTCTTCGAAGAGAAATTGCAAGGAGAATGTATAACAGACTTTGATTTTACCCAGAAGATGTATGGAGAGCTATAGGACAAATGAAATCACATTCAGCTGCACGTCCGGACAAATGGAACGCACTATTAATTAAAAACTGTAAAAATAAAATAGCTACACCTTTATACTGGATATGGAGAAAATCCCTAGACACTGGGGAGATACCGAGCATCTTGAAAAGAGCAAACATTGTCCGTATATATAAAGAAGGGGGATAGATCTCAAAGCACTATAGACCAGTGTCGTTGACGTCCCACCTCACCAAATATTTGAAAGAATAGTCAAAGAGAAATCCTTGACTTCTTGGAGACTGGAAAAATTCAACGAAAATCATCACGGATTCCGATCAGGAAGATCATGCCTATCACACATTATAGAGCATTATAACAATATCCTAGATGCACTTGAAGGCAATGAAAACTATGAGGTCATATACACGGATTTTGCTGAATCTTTCGACAAATGCGATCATGATATAATAGCACATAAAATGAAACACATGGGAATAATAGGAAAAGTGGGAAAATGGATCTACAACTTCCTCAGAGAATGACTACAGGTCTTTAAAATTCAAGGTGTATCATCATCAGAATCAGAAGTACGCAGCTCAGTGCCACAAGGACAGTGCTGGCCCCACTCCTGTTCATAATCATGCTAACAGACGTAGACAGTGGGGTAAACAGCAACAGTATAGTAACATCCTTTGCAGATCAGCAGAAAAATTAGCAATGCAAATGAAGTGGAGGTCTTGCAGAGGGACACGAACAAAATATACACATGGTCAGAAGAAAACAATATGACATTTAACACCGAGAAATTTCAGCTCTTGAGATCTGGTAGAAATGAGGAATTTAAACAGACTGCATATTATGCTCCAGATAGACAGGAAATTCAGAGAAGCTCGAAAGCGGCGACTTAGGGGTAATAATGACCGATAATGCCAAATTCGAAACACAAAATCAGATAGCAATAAACAAAGCAAAAAGAGTCGTGGGACAGGTACTAAGAACGTTCAAAAGTAAGGACAAGACAGTAATGATTCCATTGCTGAGAACACTGATCATACCAAAACTTGAATACTACTCAGTTTTGACGTCCCCATATAAAAAGGAAGAAATTAATAAACTAGAAGAAACGCAGAGACATTTCACAGCCAAGACTGATGGCCGCAAAGAACTCAACTATTGGGAAAGACTACGTAAACTAAAACTGTACTCTCTGGAAAGAAGAGAGAGGTACACCATAATCTACATATGGAAAATAATCGAAAAACTGGTACCAAACCTAAAACTAAACCCAATTACCATTCAAACAATTTTGGAAAATAGGAAAGGCAGAATGTGTAGTGTTTCCAAATTAAGGGCCTGGCAAGGGACCTCCTCAACCCTAAAGGAAAATAGCTTGGTTGTCAGGGGGCCAAGACTTTTTAACCATCTTCCATAGGACCTCAGAAACGTTACAGGGGTCAAAGTTGAAGTCTTCAAGAGAAGACTAGATGCCTGGCTCAGGAAGGCTCCAGATGAGCCGGTTGTACCTGACTATGTGCGGTGGAGAGCGCAAGAGAGCAACTCGTCCTCCACCAAGCCAGGACTCTTCGTGTGAAGAGTGACTGACGCACGGAACCCAAACGAGGTTAATGACGTATATATATATATATATATATATATATATTGTTTGTCAGTGTTCTTCAAATAATACAGTACAGTATATTTTCACTGCTTTTATACATTACACATATCCCCATTCATATACCATTCCATTAAAGGGTCATTTTTAGCCATTTTTGCAGCACTTCGCAGCGGAACCTATTATACTTCTGTTTAAAGCGAAGACTGACAACTTTATGGCTCTCTCTAAATGAAGGAAGCGTAAGGATGTCGTAACTTCCTCCCAGTAATTGCTATATAATAAAGTTGCTTTTTGGAGACCAACTTAGTTCGGTTTGGATATTTAGATGCCTTCCTTGATTGTGCGAAGGTTGTTGCTTTTTTAGGTTTCAAGTTCGTTCCATTCCGTTGCTTCGAACAGAGAGTGTTAGCAAAAGAAGTTCAAAGCTTATGTTTATTAAGTGAATGTGAATAACGTACAGAGAGAGAGAGAGAGAGAGAGAGAGAGAGAGAGAAACTGCAACAACAGGCAAAATAGATGGTTAGCAGTTTGACAACCAGTTTAAGTGATTAATCCAATCATGTTATGATTTAAATTTTCTTTACCACAAAAAAGCATGATCAGTGGAATCATCGCATTGTTGGATTAACTATTTGATCTGGTTTGCAAACATTTATCCATATTTGGTTGTTGTATAATGAAGTCTCTCTGTCTCTGTCTCTGTGTGTCTGTCTCTCTGTCTCTTTCTGTCTATGTCTGTCTCTCTCTCTCTCTCTCTCTCTCTCTCTCTCTCTCTCTCTCTCTCACCTATTCTTCCTTGTGAACATACGCGTTTATCGAGTGTCCAGTCGAATGCTATAAATGTAAAGTTCAAAATTAGTGTGTTGACTTTCCTGAAGGAAATTTTAGCGACATTACAACTTTGAGTGTATGTTTGTTTTGCATACTTAAATAAAACAATGAAAAGGAAGTCAAAGAGCTAAAGGAAAAGCAAGAAAAGAAAGTTAAAGAACTAGAGGAAATTCTAAAAAATCTTGAAGTTCGGATTGTAGCTCTGGAAATCCAAACCAGTGAAAACAGCCAGAGCGAAAACCCAACATCAGATATAAACTCTGAGGTTGAACGTTTAGAACAAAGCATGGCCCGTTTGGCAACCACAGTGAGTTGTCTGAAATGTAGGACTAAGGAAGAAAAATGCAAGGTATTTAAAAATAAAAGTTCCTCAAAACTGAAATACAAGGATTCTGAACCTATCAATCACCATAAAAAATAGGACTAACTTATTTGCTGACGAAGAGTTCTTTCTAATTGGGGATTCTCTGGTCAGAAGTGGATTTTCTCAGAGCAAAACACGAGACCAAGAGGAAATCAAGTCAGAAAATAAATCGGGAATGAGATAATGCCCCATCATTGTACATGTTGGTAGGAATGACAGGAGGGCAGATTGAGGCCATTGTAAACGAGTTTAAAAACATAGCCAATAAGATTTAAAACAAAACTGACATGGGAATGGATGTAGGAGTTTTCCCAAGAATGCATGCTAGTGGATGAGCATAAATAATAGAGTAAAATGCACTTGCGAAACTAAAGGAATAAAGTTTGCCGATTTTTGGCCTAGATTTTTCGATAACAGATTACTTTAGCTCAGATGCGATTTACTTTAACCAAAAGGGTAAGAAGAAATATGGTGATCTTTTGAACATTAACATGTATAATTTTTATAAATTAGGACCCCCACCAACCAGTAACTGAACCTGTTCCACCAGTAGTTAAACCTACTCCAGCAGTAGTTAGTCCTACTCCGCCAGTAGTAAATCCTACTCCATCAGTTGTTAATCCTACTAGCATCATCTGATCAAACGCCTCCCTTAGCATCAGTTGATTCATCTGCTTCAGAAACGCCCCAGGTCAAATAGGGGAAACAACAACTTAAAACCTTAAAATTATGCTACTCATTGCCAGGTCAATTAGAAACAAACTACTGGACTTTATAGCGCTAGTCAAAACTCAGAACTTTGACATCATAGGAATAACTGAATCCTGGATTCATTCTAATTCAAGGGACTTTATAAGAAAATGTAAAATAAAATGGTGGGTTACAAAATGTTTCACAAAGATAGGAACGGAAGGGAAGGAGGCGGTGTATTTTTGTATGCTCGTGACTTCCTGCGCCCAGTAAATAGTAAAATTGTTTCTGCTCATGAAATGCTGGGAATTGAACTAAATTTATCAATAAAATATTGCATCTATTTCTAATACAGAGGACACCTCATTACTCCGTTGAGAAGGATGTAAACTTGTACAATCAATTAAGTAGAGTAGTGGATAATAAGATAAGGGTAATTTTTGGTGATTTTAACAGCGGTAATATAAACTGGGAACACAAAACAGCTAATGCTGATGGCTTAAAACTATTGGAATTATCAGGTGATAATTTATTAGGTCAGTGGGTTGATGGTTCTTCTTGGGTTAATACTAAACTAGATCTCATATTCACAAGTAAAGATGACCTTGTCTCTAACCTGACTATTGATGAAAATTTGAGTAACAGCGACCAAACTTTGATTCGGTTTAACCTCAGGATTCCAATTAGTACTAGAGAAAAGACACACAAAAGGTTGGATTTCTCCAGAGCAAATTTTGAAAGCTTACGAAGTAGTTTAGACACTCTTGAAATTCTAATAAGCGAGGATGTCAGTGTCACCTGGAGCTTACATAGGGATCAAATTAAAATATTACAGCAGTGTTGGTACAATGTGACGAAACGTAACAAACTGAATAAGGGCAAAAATGATGTGACAACTCGTGACAAAAATCAAAACAATGTGACGAATCGTGACAAAAAATCAAAACAATGTGACAAAATGTGATAAATATCAGTAGCCATTAGATGTGTCATTAGTTTTATTACCTTTTGACCTATAGACTCTCACTGTATTGTCATTGTTGTTTCATGCTTATTTTTTTCTGTAAAGATTGTATTTTCCAAGTTATAAACTCTCTTTAAATCTCATAATTACCCACTTGGTCGTTTTGAAACCCTGAAGAGAACTTTGTTGTTCGCTCCCTCAGAGCATGAGTACAAGTAGACATTTGTGAATGATGTCATGGCGTATTTAGGTCAGATCTCTCTTCAAATTATCAATGTGTGCATTAAAAATTGGAAAAATTCATTGCAAAAATATTTTTTTTTAAGGAATGTTATAAGAATACTTTACAGTAGAGGTCATTTGCACAAGCTTTTGCAAAAGCTCATGGAACTATAAGCATCTTTAACTTGAAGTATTTTTATTTCATTTCTTCTAAAAATGAAGAGATGCACACCGAAAAACTCTTGCAATTATCCACTGATGGACCTAATGTCATGAAAGCCTTGACTAAATCATTGAAGACTTCCCTTAATCCAGATAGATCTTGTAGATATACGCACTTGTATAATTCACAAAGTGCACATTATAGGGTGGAGTGAAATTTTTTTTCTTTTTAATTTTAAAAAGCTCGGGGTCGGGAATGTTGCGTATTTATGTGAAACGTACTGTGTGAAATGTTTGTAATCGTACGGCTATAATTAAATTGTACACACTGAACTCAAAGTTTTTAAAAATTGGCCAAATTACTAAAATTTCGCCATTTTTATTTTCAGTTTTCTTTGGACACGTACTGTGTAAAATTTTTGTAATTTTGTAATATAATTTAATAAAAATGGCGAAATTTTAGTAATTTTGTAATTTAATTTAATAAAAATGGCGAAATTTTAGTAATTTTGGCATTTTTTAAAAACTTTGAGTTCAGTGTGTACAATTTAATTATAGCCGTACGATTACAAACATTTCACACCGTACGTTTTACATAAATACGCAACTTTCTCGACCCAAGCATTTTGAAATTCCAAAAAAAAATTTTTCACTCCACCCTAGTGCACAATTCCTTTTCAACTGCTTATGATAAATTTGGTGGTGATGTTGAGCAACATTGGATGGAACTATTTTAGCTGTTCAAATATTCACCTGTTAGGCGGGAAGACTTCGAGAAAGTGCAAGAGAAGTACAAGATCAAGAAACACCTCTTTCTAAGGCATGTGCCAAGTCGATAGCTTACTCTAGAAGATGTAACACTTCGCCTCGAAGAACAGTACCCTGCCATAAAGTACTTCATTCTGAATTCAAACTATATCTCAGAGAGTGACAGACGAAACATTGAGAGAATAAAACGTCTCAGCAAGATACTCAGTAACAAGGTGCTTCTTGCTGAGATACAATTTTTTAAGTCAGTGATGACAATCTTTACAGATATCACAAGGCTCTTTCAAAGCGAAGCTCCTCTTATCTACATCTTATATGATGAAATGTCCAATTTGATCATCAAACTTCTTCGGTTTGTGAAACCTGTTGTTGTTGGATCCAAAGCAGGTTCTGAACTTCAAACCATTGACTACAATGATACAACAACCATCTTGCAACTCCACACATTGGACACGATGCCAACGAAACGCTAAAAACACTGTTAGCGGATGGAAAAATCAAGAAGAGGCCCGTATCGTGTTCTTCCAACAAGCAAAGACATTCTTCAAAACTGTTGTCTCTGCCTACTGAAGAGTTTGCCTCTGGAGAATCACGTTCTTCGAGATTTGCAAGTTGTCCACCCAATATTCAGACATACTGACTGGTCTGTTGAAGTTATTCGCAGGCTGGCTGCAGCATTCAAACTGTTCCCTCGATTGACAGTGCTGTTGAGTGGAAGACATTCCGCACTAAAGCACTGTTAGATCAGCTGAATCTCTCACCAATTCAAAGTGAAGCGCAGAAGGATGACTCGGAACAACTGGAGAATGGCGATGAGGAGGATAACTCAATCATGCAACGAATTAATGATTTCTGGTCAGAAATCTTTGACATGAAATTCGCAAGTGGCTCGAAGAAGTATCCAAATCTTACAGTTTTGATGAAATTATGCTTGACATTCTCACACGGAAATGCTGATGATGAAAGACCTTTCAGTGAAAATAAACTCGTACTCACTTCAAGTAGAACCAGGTTGTCAGATGAAACGTTGAATGGTTACAGATCAACATCTTTAAAAAAAAGTACGATAACAAACTGGCAAATAATTCGTCATTGTTCAGGGCTGTCCAAAAAGCTAAATCAAACTACAACCAGCGATTGGAGGCAAAGAAAATGAGAGATGAAACAGTTAAAACAAATGAGGGCTGCCTTGCTCAACCTGAGAAAGTCTAAGCAGCTAAAGAAGCCTTGAAATCAGCTACTCGTAATCTGATGCAGGCAGAAGAAGTGAGAGAACAAGGCATAACCATGCTTCAAGAAGCTTGTAAATCAAGGAATATGAATCAAGATAATGCTGCAAATGCAATTCTGGAGCACAGTGAAGATATTTGGTCTACCGCCGAAGCCAAGAAATAAAATACTGAGAGTGTTTCTAATTGAAATAAAATAACCAAGGCTTCACTGATGTGATAATAATTTCTAATAATTATTGGTTTTGTTTAACCTCCTTCGCAACATCTAAGGTAATATGACGGAGGGGACCTACAGCTTTACGTGGATCCGAACCAAGGGTCGCTACATAGTGTGGACGCGGAGGACGGTCTCCCATCAAACTACTACCCAGACCCAATGTCGCTTAACTTCGCTGATCAACGGGAAGCGGTGTTACATTGGCTACGATGTAGCCCTCACTGATATGAGTCGGAAATGTGCATGTGTAGAAAATACTGCCTCTCATTTCTAATTATCGAAGAATAATCGTGTAATCTGTCACCTGTGTTCAGCTGCATTTTAGGTTATTGGTTTTTGCTTTTTTCATGAGCTACCAGTTTCAGCGTGTCCATTGAAATGTCCCTAATACATAAATACCTATTTTCAAAATTGGCTTATGATTTTAATAATTTATTGAAATTAGTTGTGTCTCAACTTTGCCTTCTGATAAAGAATTGTAGACAGAGAAATTAATGCTAACACTCAAAGAAAAAACCGGGTTATAATAGGCAAATGAGAGGTTATCTAAAACAAACCTATTTTTCTGATAATGATGCAGCCAAATGACAATAATTACTTTTATTTTGCTGTGATAAATGTTGCCAAAGGACAACATTTATTTTGTAATAAATGTTGACAAATGATAACTTTTATTTTGTTGTGTTAAAAATACAATACAAAATTTTTAAAAATGCAATAAACATTCAAATAAATTACCCTTGATTGATTTTTGGAGTACTTCTCTCATTTTAGCATTTGACTGTTATACGCGATAAATTTGTACCAGATTACTGTGACAAAATGGTTCCATTATGTGACAAAAACGCAATAAGACATGTGACAAATGTAACAAAATATCAATGTTCAGATGTGACAAAATGTGACATTGCAGAGAGGGTTACAGGACCCTTTTATACCCACTAAAAAGTTTCTTCCTTTTCAACAAAGACGCCGAAATGGTTTAACAATGAAATTCGCAGTGCTATTAGGGAAAGAAATAGAGCCTACAAAGTACCTAAGTCACATTTCAACGAGAAAAATTGGATCAAATGAACGAGAAGAAGAAACTAGAGTTGCCTCATTCTGTAAAGTTAACTCTAAAGAGTTTTTTGCTCATGTTAACAGCCAAGTAAAAATTCGGAGCAAGTGTTGTTTACATCCCCCTGACGCAAAAGGAGACACAAACTACACGAGATCAAAGTTGGGGAACGTAAACTACACTAGGATCTTTAGTAGACATTTTTTTAAATGAATCCATCAAATAAAACGTTAAAACTAACGAAAATATTACGACTTAACCTAACCAATCGTCAATTTATATATATATATATATATATATATATATATATATACATATATATATGTGTGTGTATATATAAATATATATATATATATATATATATATATATATATATTATATATATATGTAGTAACTAACTGAAGTGGCAGAGACGTTTGCAAACACCTTAGCAATATTCCATCAACACAATTAGCGATATTCCATCAACAACAAACACGACCAAGATGACGTCACACAAGCAGCGACTAAGATGACGTCACAGAGCGGGAATATTTTCATGACTGCAAACATCGACTTCTTTACAAGGACTTCAGGACGCGGCTTGAGCTCTCCCTCCGAAAACAGTGTGACACGCAAACTATCGCAATGTAAACACCATTCGTGCGGGCCCCATTGGCCCGGTGTCATTCACCTAACTTTATATAAAGACTAATCATTACCTCGCGCGTTATAAATGTCAAGCCATTATTATATTTTGAAAGCATTATTTCAAGTGTGCACATTATTGCAACTGTAAACGACATGTTTCTGTTTCATTCATAAATCATTTATTTTGTGTAATAAAGGAAGAACACTCAATCATTATCAATCAATTAATCATTAGCATTATTATAGTGCCAACTTTACGCTATAAACCGGTACGAATCAAAGTGGTTAATAAAAGGACTACTATAAAGTGGTTTAACCCTGGAGTGACCGAACGTATTATTTGTTCACAGTAATCTTTATGTTTAGCTATTACTGACCATTTAATTTTCTGCAACCATATCAATAACTTTTATTTAAATACGGTACTCATAAATCCAAAGTGAAATTAACTAGGCCTTCTTGCAAACACTGACTTTCGTTTCGTGCCGTACGTTATTAATTAATGCCTTACTCTCCCACGGTCATGTGCGCGGCACAACCCTGAAACTTTTGGATTCAAGATGGCATTCCTTGAGTCGAGTCCCATTGCCTTCCAGACAGCAGGCGCGCGGCGACCCCCGGAGAAGACAACACTGGCATTGGGTCCTGCCCCGCCTTCACACGGATAGTCGACGGACTCACGGAACTCAGGACAACACGCACCCCTCACCCCCACCCCCACAGCGCTGCAGTAAATCTCAATTCGCTCTAAACGGCGCATTGTTTCGTCAACACCTTCCCAAATATATTTAACGATCCCTTTTCGGCCGTTGTACGGTAAAACATTTGGTGGAAACCTGACGACGCGCACTATTGCACCAGCGAACTTTTCCTCAAGCACGACGTGTGTTTTTCTCCCCACTCCTACGGGAAGGACTAAAAAGCATTTTACAAGTAAACAAGCACGCACTCACACACGCATCCACCAAACAAAAGGGCGTACTGAAAGGACAAACTCTCCTCAGGGACAGGGCTGGCGATCTCCTGCCTTCTTCAGCTGACTCTTTGCATCATTCCGTGGATTCACTACTCCTGTTTGTGTCCTTGAACGACGTTTTTTCTTCCCCTTCAGCAAGAGCGAATTCATCGACAACTGCCATGCGACGAGCTTTTGGGCACTGCATTCGAACTCAACACAGTTCCCCCTGCCCCCTCTCCTCTCCTCTTTTTCTCCCCCACTCGCTTCGCATTCCTGCCGTACCCCAACCCCATCCTCCTGCGGACCCCACACACTCCAATACAGCAGCGCCTCCTCTCACCATCTCCCCACTCCGAGACGACCCTTCACTCTCTCCTGCGTCAGTTCATCTCACGACATACCAGGCCCTGCGTCAAAACTCGAAGTGGCCTCATCAGTTTTTACTACAGAATGGTATTTCTTCTTAATATCGTTCCTGTGCAGTCTCTGAGAGGGGACTACTTGTAGCGGGCAGACAAAGGAATTACTTTCCCCGCCATTCTCAAACATCTTGGAAGCATCAGGAATCCAAAAACACATGTGATTCGTCAAGGAGAGAGAAACAACAGGACGCTTGTAGGCGTCTCAAAAGGCCGCGAAAAATTAGCGTCCTACGAGTCTATAAAATGCGGAGTCCACTGAAACTGTAACTCACACCTCAGCTAAGAGTCAGCTCACAACTCACTCCTCTCTCCGCACTCTTCACCTCTCGTTTGGTCGTCACGTCTCACTCTCAGCCTTCGTCAGTAGCAACATTCGTCAAGCCACCCGCTCTCCGGCCTTCTCCGGGTAGCGGGCTGCTGTTCCTTCAAGGCTCCGGTCTATCATCAAGTAAGGCTTTCTACAGTTGCCTGCAGAGGCAATCCTTTGAAACCAGCGCCGTTCGACCTCAGCCGGCCTCAGTCCCTCAAGCAATACCTCAACAATACTTGAAGCGAATCAACACTTGAGGTGACATCCTACTGACCTTGGTTTAACTCATCCTCCACCTCAAGTCGATTGGCGCCCGTTCAACAAGTTTAATATAGGCTCTGCTACCAGCTTCAAGGTCATCCTCAACAGGCGAAACGCAGTACGGTCAGCTTCACCTAGTGCCTACAGTCTACAAGGTCAACCTTCAAGTATCTCTTTCATCTCCAGAGGTATTCAGCATTTCGGTAAGTCTGCCCTCTTTGCCTCGTCTTAAGCAATACGCACGAAGCCTACACAGTGTAACCGCAGCGTCGTGATTAGGCTATACCGAAAGTGCCGAAAGTGTCTCCATAATCGTTCAAACTAACTTTCTCGTTAAACTTGCAGTAGGCCTATTTTCAAGTGTCATTCAAATACCATTATTGAATTGTGTCACCCTGTTATTTTGATCGTACAATTTAATTTCCATGCATCCCACTGTTTATGTATTCTTTTAGGTATTTCATTCTTGACGGCCTAATCCATTTAGTGTACCAACCGTACGCGCATTATTTCGGCTGTCGATAGGTTTTCATTACATATTCCGTGTTCCATGTCGCATATCTTATTAGCCTATCTAATCAGTGTATTACGTAAGCCATTTACAGTACCTACCGTACGTGCATAATTTCTGTTATCAATAGGCTTCATATTTCATGCTGCGTTCCATTTGTGCATAACTCATTAGCCTATATAAAATTACTTAACAGTTAAGCTGTATAACCATTTCCTTATTTGCTAATCCTTAGTCATCTTTAACATAATATAAATGCCGTTATATAATTGTTAATCATCGTGAATACCTTCATTCCAATGTTAATCACTACAACTACCGTTATTGAATTGTTATTCACTGTGAAGAAATAACTGATTTATTTTCTTAATTAAACACAAAATAACAAGGTGATCTTTCTAACTTTATTAATATTGTTTGCTTGGGTGTAATCCGAGCTAGTGACCTCTAATTATTCATATAATTTCCTTCAGTAATGATAGTAAGCCTATTTCATTAACCACATCAAACCGGTGATCAGTAGGACACTATAACTTGTTGACCCCAGCCTTATCATTAACAATCAATCATTATCAATCAATTAATCATTACCATTATTATAGTGCCAACTTTACGCTATAAACCGGTACCAATCAAAGTGGTTAATACTAGGCCTACTATATATATAGTAGGTTAAGTCTTAATACTTTCGTTAGTTTTAACGTTTTATTTGATTCGGTATACACGGACAAGTGTATCCCCTACATTATTCCCCTAGGATAATGTAGAGGGACGTAAACTACAGTAGGCACTACGGGGGGACGTAAACTACACTTGCTCCAAAAATTATTTAGGTCCCCTATAAGTTAGAGAGAATCTACTGAATTTAGTAATATAGATATATTGTAGGTAATAAGCTATACGAGTTCTTCGCTGCAGTTTTCACGATAGTAGACTCGATAATAATCTTTACGAGAGGTGAAGTGGAGCAACTAATTGACAAGATGAATAAATACAAATCACTCGGTCCTGACTTATTTTTCCCAAGGGTATTAAAAGAGGGTAGCCACAATACTGCTAATGATTTGGTAACTATATTTAAACAATCATTTCAATTAAGGAAAGTTTTGACCGACTGGAAATTAGCAGACGTAACCCTAATCTTTAAAAAGGGGGACAGGCAAAATCCTTGTAATTACCTCCCCATCAGTTCAAAGTCAATTGTCGCAAGCTGGCAAGCTGTTGGAATCCATTATTACGGAACATGTCATGTATCATCTTGAATCAAACAATTAAATTTTTCATTCTCAACACGGACTCAGGCGACATAGATCTCGTCTAACAAACCTGTTAGAATTTTTCATAATGTATATACTTTATACGACTCAACTAGAGCAATACAGTAAATATAATGTATCTCGACTTTCAAAAAGCCTTTGACAAAGTCCCTCACGCGAGATTGATAACTGAAGTTAGAGGACCAGGAATTACCGGGCTCGCTTCCAACTGGATTGAAGAATGCTTAAGAGATAGAAAGCAAAGAGTGGTAATAAATGGAGTGGCTTCGGAATGGGTCCCCGTCACCAGTGGAGTCCCACAGGGTTCCGTTCTGGGTCCCTTACTTTTATCATCTATATTAACGGTATAGACGTTGGGCTCCTAAGTATAATTTCAAAATTTGCAGATGATACCAAATTAGGAAATAGTGTAAGTAATGAGGAAGGCAGATGTAAGGACAGATGTAAGGTAATGCAAATAGATTACAAGAACCCGAAGAACGATTACTCTATTGGTGATGATCTTAAACAGTCAAAGCACTATGCAGAAGTCGAAAAGAGGGCCTTAAAAATGGAGTGGCTTCGGAATGGGTCCCCGTCACCAGTGGAGTCCCACAGGGTTCCGTTCTGGGTCCCTTACTTTTATCATCTATATTAACGGTATAGACGTTGGGCTCCTAAGTATAATTTCAAAATTTGCAGATGATACCAAATTAGGAAATAGTGTAAGTAATGAGGAAGGCAGATGTAAGGACAGATGTAAGGTAATGCAAATAGATTACAAGAACCCGAAGAACGATTACTCTATTGGTGATGATCTTAAACAGTCAAAGCACTATGCAGAAGTCGAAAAGAGGGCATTAAAAATACTAGGTTACAGTATATTAAAAGACAGTTTCAATTTAGAAGCAAGATTTTATTGTCTCTTTACTAGTCACTAGTTAGACTTCAACTCGAGTATTGTGTGCAGCTTTGGTCTCCGCCCCTTAGGAAGGATATAGAAGGAAAAGATACAAGCAAGGTCCACAAAATTCATCCCTTCAATAAGACTGCAAAACTACCAGTGAAGATTAGAACGTTTAAATCTGTTTACCTGAGAGAGCAGGAGGTTGCTTGGTCAGCTTATTCAAATTTTCAAGTTTCTCAATGGAATAAACAGGGTAGACTACAAGAAATTATTCTCATTCAATACCAATCGGACAAGAAATAATGGTTTTAATTTGGAACTTAAAACATTTAGTACCTCCATCTATGGTAATTTCGTCTCCTATAATATAACTAATATCTGAAACCAACTTCATTCGGAATTGTTTCAACTCAAAGTGCAAACATGTTTAAAAATAGGCTGGGTAAAATTCTGAATACACTCTGCACAAGATGAGGAGAGAGAACGAACAAATGAAAAATGAGGTACCACCCGGGAATCGAACCCGGGATCATCCGATTTCCGGTCAGATATGCTATCTACTACACCATGGACCTCGATCAATCAGATGCCGTAATTCTCCTACATACGAGTAGAAACCAATGCCCTGAGGGGGCACCCCCGCATGCCGTACATATATACATTTTAACTGCAAACAACACAGTATAATTAATGTAAAGAACGACGCTTGTGTAGAAGAGCGTTCCTCATCTTGTGCGGAACGCTCTTCTACACAAGCGTCGTTCTTTACATTAATTATACTGTGTGTTGTTTGCAGTTAAAATGTATATAATATAATATATGTAAATAGTATTATAAAATCCTGCGGGAGTTTGTTCAAAGTCTTTCTCCTACATTTAATTCTCCCCCAACTTTAGAAAGATATCTCTGGTTGGTTGTGCCCCACATAGCATGGTAAACCATCGAGCAACTAATTTTTTTCATAATTTTTATCATAAACACCTCTAAATGGGAGACTCCTGAATTCGCCGTTGCAACAACGGGTGATCACCCACGAAACACTTTCATTCTCCATAAGGGGACCTCCCACTGATATTCCTAGCCGGAAAGAGATTTTCTCTACTATCATGGTGGCACAACACCGTGAAGTATGAACGACTCACTATATCACTTGCTGCATAAACAAATTTCACGGCGGAATACCAAAGTTGAAACTCGGCAACATTCAAAGAGTTGGCAGACACATACACATCACAGATATCCAATTACAGAAAACACACTCACACACTAGCCTGCTTTGTTAATATGTCTAAGAAGAGAGTAGAAACATACTTTGTAGAAACACATATCATAACAAAGGAATACAAAGGACACCAAACAGCAACAGACCGGGTGGTCCCTACGAAGCTGTCTGTTTAAGAAAGGAGGTTAAAAGATGTAAGATAATTTAAAGACTGAAAGTTTTAAAGCAAAACAGAAAGGAGATTGAAAGGAAGGAAAGAAATTTAAAGATAAAGTGAAAATTTTAAAGTACAGAGGAGGGAATCCGAGTGAAAATTCTTCAATATTTCTACGCGCTAGCAAATGCTTCCAACTGGGGTTTTAAGGCAAAATAAGCACCTACTCTCTTTTTAAAGGATTAGACCGAATTACTCTGAACTATGTTGGCTGGCAATCCATTCCACAAATTAACTATACGACTGAAGAAAAGATGTTTAGCTTCATTAGAATTAAAAAGTTTAACCACCAATTTAAGACCATTACCGCGCGTTCTATCTGCATTTGTTAAGGTGAAATATCCAGGTAATGCTAGCCAGAGGGATCTGAACTGAATGTTGGCATTAGCTCGAGTGTGTTTCCTCGAGACGCGTTTCGTCGGTCGTTTAAATACACAAGATGTTAACTTTTTCCTGTCCTAGTGTGATGATAGCGCGCGTGATACCTACTCAGGAGGTCCCAGGTTCAAATCTGGTAGGGGTATGTCATATATATATATATATATATATCTGTGTGTGTGTGTGTGTGTGTATATATATATATATATATATATATATATATATTGTATGTGTGTATATATATATATATATATATATATATATATCGTAAAGAACGACGCTTGTATAGGAGAACATTCCGCGCAAGCTGAGGAGGGAGAACGAACAAATAAAAAAATGAGGTAACCATTTTTTCATTTGTTCATTCTCCCTCCTCATCTAGCGCGGAATGTTCTCCTATACAAGCGTCGTTCTTTACGTTAATTATACTGCGTGTTCTTTGCAGTTGAAATGTATATATAGGTGCGGCATGCGGGAGGTGCACCCCTCGGGGCATTGGTTTCTGCGCGTATGTAGAAGAATTACGACTTCTGATCGAGTGAGGACCATGGTGTAATGGTTATCATATCTGACGGGCAATCGGAAGATCCCGGGTTCGATTCCCAGGTGGTTACCTCATTTTTTCATTTGTTCGTTCTCCCTCCTCATCTTGCGCGGGATGTTCTCCTATGCAAGCGTCGTTCTTTACGTTAATTATACTGCGTGTTCTTTGCAGTTGAAATGTATATATAGGTGCGGCATGCGGGAGGTGCACCCTCGGGGCATTGGTTTCTGCGCGTATGTAGGAGAATTACGACTTCTGATCGAGTGAGGACCATGGTGTAGTGGTTATCATATCTGACCGGCAATCGGAAGATCCCGGGTTCGATTCCTGGGTGGTTACTCCATTTTTTCATTTGTTCGTTCTCCCTCCTCATCTTGTGCGGAATGTTCGCCTATACAAGCGTCGTTCTTTACGTGAATTATACTGCGTGTTCTTTGCAGTTGAAATATATATATATATATATATATATATATATATATTATATAAATATATATATATATATATATGAAATTATAAACAGGAACACCAGCGAGAAAATAAAATTTCTTGTAACTTCTTTTAATATGGCCAATGTTTCGGAATTTGCCAATTTCATCCTCAGGAATCTACTCGTAAATACAAGAAATTATAATTACACATTATAATTATAATACGCTTTCCAAAAAGTAAATCTGTAGCTGATATATACAGTATATTTTCAGGTACAGAGTGGTGAGATGAAAATTCACTTATAAACATCTAACTTTATCGTTCGACCCTTTGAACGGAGGAATTTCTTTAACTTCTGACGGTTTCTTTAAAAAAGAAAAATAGCTTGTTCCTTATTTTATTTATTCTTCAACTTTTCTGTATTCGTGTGCAATGAAACATCTTTTGTCATCTGTTCACTTCAAAAAAGTCGTAATACCTGACACCAAATTACATTTTGTATGAATTCTGTCTTGTGCGATGCCAGAAATAGATGCTGTATTTGACAAGGAAACTCACTTGAATTAGATCTGTGATTAAGGATTTCCACTGCAGGAATAAATCTTCATAGTATACATACTCGTACATATATACATGCACATACATACATACATACAGGCTTGTGGTCAAATGTAAGAAATTTTATCACTGTTCTCAAATTTGACCACAAACCATTCATGGAAAGTTTTAAATCCAACTCCCCTGATTATAAAAGTCTTCTTTCACTATTCTAGATGCAGACTTTTAATTAACAATAGGAATACTTTTGCGTTTTGGATGGATTTCAAATTATCGTGTTTGAAATAAAATTATTTTATATTCTTTCTAAGTTTATTTTTTGTCTTAATGAAGCACTCACCTTTTGGAATTTGTTTTTTTTTACACTCTATACCTGCTCCTCATAAATTAGGAGGAATTACAATAAGCAGGTATAAGTTTCCAATAAAATGGAATTAGTTGTGTTATGCTTCATTCGTTAAGCAAAAACTGACGCGAAACAAAGAAGCGTTGTAGTTGATTGTGACACACGCAAACCCTCTACTCTTCTCACTCGACAGTAAATTTACAAAACACCACAACCATCAAAATTTTGAGCTTCGCATATGAGGTGAGTGGGTCACAATAGGAGATCAAATTATCCAACTGATTTGGGAAGCACTCGAAAGAAAACCTTCAGACATGTTCAAAACACTATTCCGGCTTTGTTAAACATTGGCTAGTCTCTGACATGTTATCTCCACGTTGTTTTATATATATATATATATATATATATATATATATATATATAATATATGTTAACCCCTCCGTCTGTGGCCTTGGGCGGTTTGAGGTTGACGGGGGTTCTAGTTAGGTGGCAGCAACGGATAGCAGGTACCGTGTAAGGAATCGCTGTAGTTTCTCTCATACTACACTCCGATTTCTTCTTCTAGTGTATCACAGGATTCTGTGAAACTTACTAAATTATCTATTGGTTCCCCGATTCGTCTTGTAGCGTATCGGGAAATTAGTTTTTTCTGTTAAGTAAGTTCTAAGTGAGACTAAGTTCTCTGAAGAAAGCAGGGCTCATAGGAGAAGACAAAGATATTCTCTTACTGAAGTTTACTGCTTCTAAAATGTTACAGGTAATGCTTTAGCCTTAGGTCAGATCAGAATAATCACAATCAGAATGAATAATTTAAAAGATTACACGATTTTATGTACAAAAATTATGGTGACATCATTATTATTTAATGGTAACCTGTTTTGTTTTTATTTTCAATAGGCTGAATTTTTTTTTCAAAATTTGAAGATAAAGGTAAATTGTTTGGCTATAACAGCGTCTAGACAGGAAAGCAAGATATCTGAAGATGAAGTTATATTTTCTTTTAGACAGCATATTGACAGATCTGATGTTATCATGATTTGCCGAGTTAACTAAAAAGTGAAATTGAAATATGCATTTTATTATGGATTAAAATTAAACATGCATATGAGCCAAAATTAAATGCTTAAAATTTAAAATTAAGTGTTAAGCAAGACATGGCTTCATCTTTTACAACTAAGAAAGAATATATAAACAAAATTAATATTGCAGAATTTGAACACGATTACATGATTAAGCTAAGTCTAAAAAATGATTAAGTAACTTAAAAAAAGAAATAATTCATCAATTATTTATTTAGTAAATATAAAATAGAAAGAAAATATTTTTTTTCCAAAACTTGCATTTTATATACAGTTAGAGTGTCACACGAGTTTGGACTTTATATGCAAAAATGAATTTAAGAATTATTCAGTATTCATTTTTACAGGGCTCTCCCTTCTAGAATGATAGTAATACAGTAATGTAAGATTGTAATTAATCCTAACTACTCGTAGATGATAACTAATGGTTTTGATAGTACAGGTATATATACACCACATGAGCTGGGGTGGTTAAGTCTAGTTCACGTCGTCTGGGTGCGCACTTTTGGTCATGCATAAATAGTTTCACATCGTTCCGTGTCTCTTGTTTTTTTCCGTTTCAAGAATGACCGTTTTACTACAAATATACCGAGGATAATAGCACACACAATAATAACTCTAACGGCAGGATGATCAACTACACTTTGGACTGTTTGGATGTGATAGAAGATTGAGGGAAGTCTTTGTTTACTGTGAAACACAAGTTATTTATGCAGAAACTTTAAATATATTTACAGTATTACGTCGATACAATATATGAGAAAGAGAAAACTTCATCAACTTGAGTAGTCTAAGCATCATCATCCTGTTTGCATATACGTTTTGTGTTTCGTATTTATCAATTATTACGAAAGAATTCTTTTATAACTTGAAGAGCCTAATCATTTTCATTAATCAGTAAAGTAACATAAATATCATCAACTGTTGCTGCAAAATAGAAGTCAACATCTTCCTTCCTTGACTAATCAATTTTAAAATTAGAAAGAGCCGTGTTGAGCAGAAAACTGAGATTTGTTTATAAAAAACGTCTGAACAGGTAGCTAGAACAACGTGAAAAAAGTGTTAGCAGCTGACGAGGAAGCTTCTAAACAGTGGCTGCATCCTCCAGCAGGACACGTCAACGCGAAGAGGCGACGTCAAACCAAAACATCAACGCGCTGGTGGCCAAACTTCCTCAAATCTCCGTGCAGCGGGCTGTCTACGGTTGGCCAGACTGGCAGTCGACGGCCTGTTGCGTGGCACGGTCAGAGTGCCGATCGGCTCCCGGGGCCGGACCTATTCTCAGCGTGCTATTTTTTCAATTACAGGGAACAATTGCGTGCTCCCCGAACTACTCTTACTCTCTGGCGACATTAAGACTAATCCAGGCCCCACTACAACTTACACATGTCACCATACACAAAGACATAGACACAATAGCACCATGAGACACATACAGAAGTATAATATTAACATATTACAGTACAACGTAGATGGCCTCACAAACAAAATCATGCAGCTTAGGGAATTCGTACACAAACAAAACATTCACATAGCACTTATACAAGAAACAAAACTAAAACGCACACACAAAACACCCACCATCCCTGACTTCACGGCGATCCGTCAAGATCGTACTGGGGGTAACGGGGGTGGACTCATCACTTACATACGTAAAAGCATTAGCTACACTGATGCTACCCAAAACATTACAAACACAATCCAAGCAGATAACACGATAGAAATACAGGCAGTTAACATTAAAACACGCGCAAAACACAACACCACACTAATCAACATTTACATCCCACCAGATAGTTCACCTCAGGTGCCAGCCAATTACAATCCACAGTTACACAATCTTGCCTCTCTCACTAATGTCATCTTAGGAGGAGACTTCAACGCCAAAGACACTAGTTGGTACCTGCACAACCAAAACAACACCAGAGGCGCCAACATAGCCACACAACTAAACAGCCTCTTCATTCTTAACAATACAGAAGAACATACACACACACCACATCAAGCAGGATACTCAAACTCCTCCCCAGACATAACGTTCTGTTCCCCCTCACTAGCAACACATACACAATGGAGAACAGAAAAACAACTGTCATCAGACCACCTGCCCATCATCATTACAACACATTCTACACTCTGCCCCAACAGCCTTAGGCACACTTACAGAAATTACAAGAAAGCTGATTGGGAACAGTTCAAAATACAGACTGAGGAACAATTCACCACATTAAACAGCACACCCATCATAAACATCGATACAACACTCAAGACATTTAATCAGATTATCAATAATGCAAACAAATACATACCCAAGGGCAACATTAGGAAATACAACCCAAATTACACTAGAGAAATAGCCCACCTCATAAGGCAACGTAACAACCTCAAATAACACACAAACACCACACACAGAAGCCATAAAACAGCAGATACAACAGCTCAACACAGAAATAAACAACAAACTCAAAGAAAAACAAACAGAAACATTCAGGGAATTCATAACAACACTAAACCACTCCACAGATACATACAGGCTATACAAGACTATAAACAGCATTACCCACTCTAACAGCGGCATTCACACCTCACACGCGGCTATCTGTCGCAGCCAAAATAATATCCCAACATACACACAACAAGCTAACATTCTAGTTAATCACTACGCAAAGATAAGTCACTTAAACAGAGACAACAACCAGAAACACGCAGACAGACAAACAGCCAGACACAAGAAAACCTACAGACTCGACACGACCATTACACCCTTCAATACAGACCAGACCACCAAGATCATCAAAAACATTAAAATTCGAAGGCTACTGGACCAGACAACATATCTAACATACACCTTAAACACTTGGGCCCACAAGGAATACTAGCTCTCACAAATATCAGCACATATTCATACCAACACTGTATTATTCCTGACATATGGAAACAAGGTAAAATTATTACACTACTCAAACCAAACAAAAATCCAACAGAACCAGCTTCCTATAGACCCATTACTTTACTATGCACACCTTCCAAAGTAACAGAAAGACTAATCTTACAAATCACCAACCCACACATACCACTATCGCCTACTCAACATGGATTCAGACCTCACCACTCAACCACGACATTACTCACTAACCTCACGCAGCACATCATGGATGGCATCAACTCCAGAAGACCAGCTCAACGTACACTATTAGCAACAATAGACATTAGTAAAGCATTTGATGCTATCCCACGCTTCCCTCTCATAAACAAAATACTCAACACAAACATGCACAATAACACCAAAAGGTGGCTGAGCAACTATCTCTCAGGAAGATACTCACATGTCACATTTAATGGCAAGTCATCCAAAAACAAGCTTTTTCCGAACGGGGTCCCTCAAGGCTCTGTTCTCTCACCAACACTCTTCAACTTATACATGCATGACATTCCAACACCCATAGATAACAAGCTTACCTTATCATCATATGCAGATGATATCACTCTAACATCCACCCACAACAACATCGACACCGCTACAAATAACCTACAAACATACATAAACAGTATACAAGACTGGCTCACACACAATAGACTCAAAGTAGCGCCCACAAAATCAACCATCACCTTGCTTACAAGCAACACAAAAGAACACCAGGTAATTCCACAGCTTACACTAAACAACATCAACATTCCACACACTCACAGAACCAAAATACTTGGTGTCACATACAACACATCATTATCTTTTGCAAACCACATTCAGGACATTAAAAACAAATGTACGTCAAGACTTAACACGCTTAGGGTACTAACAGGCACAAACTTTGGACACCAGCAGGAAACAACATCACTCATATACAAACAATATATTCGCTCAGTTATGGACTATGCTAGCCCATGCTGGGCACCCATTATCTCAAACACACACATAAACACCTTACAAACAATACAAAACAACGCACTTCGTATCATTACAGGATGCACTCAAACAACACCAATAGAACACCTGCACACAGAAACAAAAATACTAAAAGTTAGGGAACATTTAGACATGAGGGGAACACAATTCATGGCAGCAGCGACAACTAACCCACAACACCCTTGCCACTACATGTACAATCATGCACCAACACCTCGCACCATTAAGGTAACACCAGAGAGACATTATAACCAAATACTCCATTCCATACCACGCCCCACAGACATCACACAGTACAGAAAACACATACACACACACCTAACCCACAAAGCACTGACACGACTCGGTCCGAATGCGGTCCTAGGTGCGAAGCCGCCACCCATTAACAGGTCAGAGATCAGCCTGAGCAGATCGGATCGAGTTAACTTAGCACGATTCCGATGTGGACATCACCCCAACTTACGGACATATAAACACAGACTAGACAACTCCATAGACGACACCTGCCACCTGTGCCAAGACACACCACAAACAATTGAACACATTATGACGGACTGTACCGCTCTAGCACAACAACGAACACAACACAACATCACTAGTGCGCTGAACCTCTGGTCCACTCCGGAGAGGGCGATCGGTTACCTGCGTGCCGCCGGCTTGCTCGATCAGGGTGGGCTGATCGGCTAAACAACAACAACAACAACACTAACGGCAGATGTTGGAAAAATTGTTACCCATTGCAGTATTTGTAAAAGGTTATTCTGGTTATCATCTGAAATTTTAAACCGACTCAATTGATCATTCCATTTAGGAGTATGAAGTTCGGGTAGGATGGTCACCGGCTTCATGGGGAGATTTAAGATTTCTATAGTAGGTCTGAATTTAGTTTGAGACGGAAAGAGGTACGAGTTGTTAATTGTAATCTCAAAATTATAAGGGGGACAATTTTATTCATATCTACATCTTAAATTATACGTAGCTAGGGGTGGTTGTGTGATGTTTGTGTTTGTGTACGGAGTGGTCGGCCTTGCTTAGGTAGTGGAGGCCGAACGTTAAGTTCGGATTCTGAGCGTGTTCGTTTTTTACATGAAGGTTCTAGTCCAAGTGGTTGATGTATTTGCGTCCGATATGTAGGTTCCGTGCGTCGATCATCAACCGTGAGGGTGGTAACGGAGGAGGTGGAGGAGGTGGTGGAGATGGAAGAGATGGTGCAGATGGTGCAGATGGAGGCGTTCCACTAAGTAATCTTCGAGAAGTCGTTTCTCCAGGGTCTGGTTCCGATGGGACTCTGTTCTGGGACCTCTTCTTGTTCAGAGATTGTTTCGAGTACTGGTGGTATTACAAGGTACCAATCTTCGTCACGGATTGTGATTTCCGCGGTGACCACTTCTGTTTTGTGGTCCATGCTGGATTTGTTAATACCTAGATCTTTCGAAGGGTAGGCTGCTCGAACACCCGGCAGATGTTTTTTGGGAAGGTGTTATTAGGCAGCTATCTTCAAGTTATCAGCGTGAGTGATCTTTAGTGTGGAATAGTCTCGGAGGTCGAGGATTTCATAACGGTTTTTTCAGAGATTTTTCAAAATTCTATATGGGCCAACCCATTTTGGGTGTAATTTGCGATGAGCACTTGCTGGTTTCACGCTCTTTATGTAACAGCGCATACCGACGATTATAGTCCGTTGACGGGGATGACGCCTATGTTGCTCTTCCTCCATCTGCTGGTTTCGTTGGTTTAGGGCATGTCGGATTATGTCAAAAATTTTGAAAGATCGTTCAGCTAGTTGCTGATTTGCTTCTGCCATCTCAGAAGGCGTTAAAGCTTCAGGGTCGCTTTTGTCAGGCAAATCAAAGGGTACCAGTTTGTCGTAGTGATATAAGACGAAATGAGGGGTATCCCGATAGACACGTTATAGCCGTTGTTGATGGCTGTTTGTGCCATATGAAGGGAATCATCCCATGTACAGGTGGATGCATCGACAACATGGCGGAGGGCTTCTAAGATTTTCCGATTGTGTATTTCCACTAAGCCGTTTGTCTGCGGATGGTATGCCACAATGTGTGTGTTTTTAATTTTACACATTTTACAAAGTGATTCGAACAGCTTGGAAGTGAAACTAAGGGCGTTATCCGAAATTAAGATGGAAGGAGTAGTATGGTTTTGGATAACGCGTTCCACCAATGCTCTTGGTACAGTTTCCAAGGTCTGGTTTGGAATGACAACTACTTCGCTGTAACGCGAGAGGTGGTCCATAAAAACAATGATGTATTGGTTTCCCTTTGATGATTTGGGGAATGGTTCCAGTATGTCAATTCCAGTTCTCTGCCAGGGATGTTGGCATACTGGATACTTATGCATGGGAGCTCCAAAAGACTCTTGAAGGTGCAGTCCGGCCCCATGTGGCCATACAAAGGTGAGTCGTGACAAAGTCCGATGGCTATATCTACGAGTTCCTTTGGTATTTCCACGAGGTCGTTTCCATCTTCGTTCCTAAAATGTACGAGCCCATCCTTTAGGTTATACTGTTCTTTCATCTAAGATGTTTCCTTTTGTTCCAGGCGAGCACGAATGTTCCGGGTGTGTTGGTCTTGTTGTTGGGAATATTGCAAACACTCGTGGTCGAACACAGGAAGAGTTTCTATCTTATTCACTTTGGTGTCGGGTTTGAGTCTCAATAATCCATCTGGAATAACTTGAACTTTTCCTGGTTTGTACATGATTTTTGCAGCGAAGTCCTGAATCAACAGAGCCCATGTACTCAACCGTCCTTCAAGTAGCTTGTCTTTGAAGAGATACGTGAGTGGCTTATGGTCAGTTTTGAAGGTAGCCGTAGACGATATTTCGGAATAATTCCGTTGAGATCGAGAGAGAAGCTGACTGTCAAAAGCAATGGGTAATTCCACACCATCTATGTCCTACAATAGGACGGCTCCTAGTCTTTAGGAGGAAGCATCTGTGGCTATGACAAAGGGTTTGGTGTAATCGGGATATTGGAGGATGGGATGACAGGTTAGTTTACCGATCAAAGTTTCAAAAGCATGTTGTGATCGGATTACCAATTAAATTTTGGATTTTTCTGGAAGAAATTGGTAATGGGCTTTGCAATGTTCGAAAATTGTGGAATAAAATTTCGATAGAATCCGACAAATTCAATAAGGGCACGAGCGTCTCGTCGATGGTTTTAGGTACAGGATACCTTTCCAGTGTTTCAAGTTTGGCTGGATCAGGCTTAATTCCAGTGGATGATAATAGAAATCCTAAGTATACCAGGGATTCCTGTAAGAAGTTGCACTTTACAAGTTTCAGTTCGAGGTGTGCTTTTCTCAAACATGATAGCACATTCTGAAGACGTTGGAAGTGTGTTTTGATATCTGAATTAGAGACGATAATATCGTCAAAATAAACCAGAGCTTCGACGCCTAATAGGTCGGAAAGGACTATATTCATCAACTTAGAGAAATTAACGTGCCCATTTCGGACTCGAAAAGGTAAAACCTGGAATTCGTAATGACCTCGATTAGTGGAAAAAGCGGGCAATGCCCGAGATTCGGACTGACCTCCATTTGCCAGTAACCTGATGCTAAGTCGAGGGATGAAAAGAAGTTATCTCTCCCTACGTTCAGAATTGTTTCCTTCATATTTGGAATAGGGAAACGGTCTGGGATGGTAATTTGGTTTGAGCGTCTAAAATCTATAGCCTCAAGGGCGAGATGTTCCGTCCTTTTTGGAAATAAGAATCATAGGAGCGGACCAGGGACTAGCTGAAGGCCGAATGACGTCCTGATCCAACATGTTCATGTGTTCCTCAATAGTTACTAATTGGGAATGTGGAACCCGATAGGGAGGAATGAAGATGGGTTTGGAATTGGGTTCCAGCTTGATTTCGAAAGGGACCAAATTAATTCGGCCCAGAGGATTCCAGAGTGATTCCAGAAGTTTGGGATCCTATAAGGCTGGTAATTCCTGAAGGGAGTGCTCCAGGCATTTCTTATATTCTTCTCTTAATGCTAAAGGGTTTAACTCTAAGGAACTGGAAACACTATTTATAGTACTGGTGGGGAAATCTGAATTTATTTCTACTGTGAAAACAGTTCCTATTTTCTGATTTGAAGTTAATTCAATATGGATTTTTCTCTTTGTTTAAACAAACAACAGGAATATCTGAATTCTGAATGACTAAGAACTTAGGCAATAAGAACATCTCTCTCAAAAAAAAAATTTCCGTAATAAGAATGCGATCTGACTCTAATAGTTTTCCTTGACCCTTTACTACTTTTGTTGGGAGCAAATCTTCTCATAAGAGGCTATTGTTATATGCTCTGTAGGGTACATGAAAAATTGCAAATTTGACTCTGGTTCGGTGATTAAAATTTGCCTTATTGGCTGAAAAACCGTTTCGGTTGGATTTCGAATTCCAACCGATGGGTTAACTGAAACTGGCTGGCTGGAAACTGACTGAATGGGAACTGGCGTGGGTTTCCTATTTCTTTCGGAAATCCGAACTAAACTGAGTCTGTTAGCATTAGACTGAATATGCGACACCTGTCTATTATTTTCATAGAGAGGGTGTCCTATTTCTACACTTAACTAATTTTCCAGATGGGTAAATTTCCCATTGATTCCGGTTGAAGAAATCCATACCTATTAATATATCGGTCTGAAAGGTGGCTACTGCGTCCACAATACAACATTTTGTGGGATATACCGCGTTACCAACTTCTAAATATAATTCGATTTCTCCATATATAGGTATGGGTGTGCCTGTAACTCCTCTGAGTTGAGAGGAAGGGGGCTTAATTTCATATTTATAACTTGTAACTCATCTGCACATTGTTTCTTAATTAATGTTGCATGTGCTTCTGTGTTTAGGAGAGCGGTTAAATCTCGGTTATCTGTGTTGTAATTTATTATTAAATCTAGTAGGTTCGTACCTATAATCCTGATGGGTAGTTTATGAATGTTTGTGGGTTTATTATTACTATTTAGGAGGGGGAAGGCTGAAATGCTTCCTCCAAAGCTGGATCTAAAAAGAACCTGAACTGACTTCCATGGGAGGACCTGAGTCATATGCTACTGGATCATCATACACTGGAGCAGTGCTCTTCAACCTTTTTATGCTTACCGCCCACTTTTGTAACTTTTGAATCTCCGTATCGCCCACCAAAATTAAAAATGCAAAAACTCAAACTAAAAGTTATATACGCTGCATAAAACAATAAAATTAATTGCAATTACCTTTAGATTAATGAGATCCTTCGCCCACTAGTGGGCGGTACCGCCCAGGTTGAAGAGCACTGCACTGGAGCGTCTTCTTGAAAAATGTACTCTTGGGAAGCTGGTTCTTCGACGGGAACTTCTACATACCGGAGAATCCGATCTTGCTAATTATATTGGGGTTTGGAGATCGGGTAATAGTATGATTGACTTTGTGTTTATGATCTATTTGTTTGGTGGTTCGGTTGAAGCTGGGAATTAACTGGTGTCTGAGAATTGGAGGGCTTTTGGGAGCGTTGGTGATTTGACTTCTGGAAGTGGGGCCTGTACCCTGCAGGGGCTTTGTCATCACATTTTTCGGTCGCCATGGCAATGACCTTGTTCATGACAGTGGGAGCAATAAGGGGGATAATTACATTGGCTCATCATGTGCCCAAAACTATCACAATTAAAACACTGAGGAGGAAGAGGTAAATTCTGGGCTTGTGGAGCATGTTTCTGAGGCGGTGTCCCCTGCATCGGCCTAGATTAGATTTAAAGGGTTGTTGTTGTTGGTGGATGTGGTGTATGTGGGTCTCTCTACCCTTCCGGTAGTTCTGGGTTACTAATCTGGGTATCGTTCCCTTGTTTTATTTATGGATTCGCTTACTGGTTTGTCAATATCTAAACAATCTTGAAATTTCTTTTTAGGTGCTAAGGGGAGGTTTGATAAATGGTCGCTGCTACTATTAGGTTTCTTTGTTGTGAAATGAATGTAATGTTGCATGCGTTTTCTACGGCTCGGAAGGCTTCTCCTACGAGTTTTCATCTGTTGTGTTTTCGCGCAAGAAATGCTGTTCTAGAGACTCAATCCAAGGTCATACGCGCGGGTCAACGAAGTTATTGTCTATGGTTCCCTTAAAAATTAGGACGGTATGGGGAAGGTTGTGTTTGAAGTTTGGAAGTATGTTTGAAGGGCGCGGAAGAGGTGGAAAAAATGGGTGTAGGGGAATTTTGAATGTCAGGAAGAGCACCGTCTGAATCGCTCATATGTGAAGGTACTGTTCGTTTAGTATTCTAATTTGATTTGCTTAACCGATCTCAAACTATGGAATGATCACTTGAGTGGCTTTCCTAACTACTCTATCAAAGAAATATACAAATAAATGCTGAACAAATTGCCTAACTAGGAAATTTTTTTTTAAAATGTAAACAAATGTAAAAAAAAATGTAAACAAAAATTCACTCGAGCGCACGTGAATGTACGGTAATATTATAATTGGCAAATTAAGTAAAATTATTCTTTGCTAAATATAAAATCGGTTTCAATAAAAAGAAGTGTAGTACTGGTGTATGGAGTGTTCACTGTGTTTTATTTTAACTCTGGCTTGATACTAATTATTAACTATTAATTATGCTGACTTATCAAATGTTTAATAATTAATTTGAAAAAGAGAGCTGTACTTAACAAGACTCCTACGTCGAAATCCTTGAAGACGTGTCTTCCTGGTCACTTGTTCCTGGACGAAGAATGGGCGTGGAGAAATTAGACTTCGTGAAACGCCGGTCAAATGATAGACGTGAAAAACTGGAAGTCGTGACACGCCAGTCAAATGATGTATCCACAATTAGTTGAATGTTGGCTCTAGTTCCAGGGTCTAGAAGACTGGAAGGATCCTGGTTGCAGAGGTAGCAGGTTGTTAACCCCTCCGTCTATGGACTTGTGCCGGGTTTTTTGAGATTGACGTGGTGGGAGTCTGGTTAGGTGGCAGAAACGAATTTCTCACTCTGGGGTAGCAGGTACCCTGTAGGGAAACGCAGTAGTTTCTTTTATACTACACTCCGATTTCTTCTTCTAGTGGATCACAGGATTATGTGAAACTTACTAAATTATCTAATGGTTCCCCGATTCTTTTTGTAGCGTATCGTGAAATTAGTTTTTTTTCTATTTTAAGACTAAGTTCTTTGAAGAAAGCAGCGGTCGAAGGAGAAGACATTCTCTTGCTGTAGTTTACTGCTTCTAAAATGTTGCAGGTAATGCTTTTGCCTCTAGGTAAGATCAGAATAATCACAATCAGAATGAATAATTTGAAAGATTACACGAGTTTATGTACAAAAATTATGGTGATATCATTATTATTTAATGTTGACCTGTTTTGTTTTTTATTCTCATTAGGCTGAATTTTTTTTTGCAAAATATTTGAGATAAAGGTAAATTGTTTGGCTATAACAGCCTCTAGGCAACCAAGTAAGATATTTGAAGATGAAGTCATATTTTTCTTTTACAAGGAGTTACAAGGAAAAGTAGTACTTCAAAAGGCCTTGCGGCCCATACCGAGGAGGTACCAATGGCAACAGGTGCCAGGGAAATACTCTGTCACCCTCAAATAGTGTACAAGATTCGGTCTAACCTTTTCTTGAACAGATCCACAGAAGAACTGTTCACAACTTCTGAAGGTAACCTGTTCCACGTGTCACAGTTCTTATAGGTAAAGTAATTCACACACACACTAGTCCTAAACCGTTTCAAATCCAACTTCCAACCATTGTTGCGAGTTGGGTTATCATTTAAACTAAACATGCTTCTAAAATCGACACTGTTGAACCCGCGTAAGAACTTGAAAACCTCGATGAGTTGACCGCGCAGCCTCCGAGTTTCCAGTGAGAACAAATTCAGGGCGCGTAAACGTCGATTGTAGCCCATATGCCTAACGGAAGGGATTTACTTTGTGGCCCTCGCTTGCACTCGCTCCAGCCTTTCAACATCTTTCCTGAGGGTGGGCGACCAGAACTGCACAGCATACTCTAGGTGCGGCCGAACCAGAGAATTGTACAGACAGAGCACAATCTCCTTGTTCCGAAGTCGAAATTGCCTCCTGATATAATCCAACAACTTCTGGGCTTTCTTTTCCACCTCTATACACTGTTTGGTGAACTTAAGGTCGCTGCTAATTAGCACACCCAAGTCCTTTTCCAAATCAGTAGCCTCGATATTACTCCCCAACATGGAGTAGTCCGACTTGGGATTGGCGTAGCCAATGTGCATCACCTTGCATTTACCCAAGTTAAACGGCATTTGCCATTTTTCGGACCACTTTCCTATCCTACTTAGGTCCGCACGAAGTTGCTCGATCGCCTCGCGCGTCATACATTGGCCCCAAGCTTGGTGTCATCAGCGAATTTGGCGATCATACTGACGATGCCACCGTCCATATCATTTATATAAATGATAAACAACAGTAGCCCCAAAACGGAAACCTGAGGAACCCCGCTAGTGACCGAGGCCCAACCCGAACTAGCCCCTTTAATTAAACCCTCTGCCGCCTATTCTTCAGCCAGTTTTCAATCCAGGTACCTACTTCCCACCAATACCCAGCGCGAGCACTTTGACCAATAGCCGGCGTTGAGGTACCTTATCAAAGGCTTTCTGAAAGTCGAGATAAAGTATATTAATCGCCCTACTCTTATCATACTCACTCAACATGAAGTGGAAAGACGCGAGCAAGTTGGTGAGACACGACCTATGCCGTCTAATCCCATGTTGGGAGTCCCCAAGCAGCTTGTAGGAATCCAAATGGTCAACGATCCTATCCGCTATTATCCCCTCTAATAATTTACCTACAACCGAAGTGAGACTAATGGGACGATAGTTCCCTGGGCTTTCGCGATCCCCTTTCTTAAAGATAGGGGTCACGTTGGCTTCCCTCCAGTCACCAGGCACCTGGCCCGTCTCCAACGATTTGTTGAAGACTGTAGCCAAGGTGGGGAGCCACCTGGTCGCGCACCTCCCGCAACACTCTGGGGAGGAACTGGTCTGTACCAGGAGCCTTAAACGCGCTCAGTTTGTCTATTCTATCGGCAACGACTGTCGCGGTACACCGAACACTATCCAAGCCAGCATCTTCGTGCCTGACGCCTGGCTTGGGGATGACGCGGGTGTCCTCCCTGGTGAACACTCCCGCAAAGTACTCATTAAGCACATTGGCGATGTCCGCGTCGGAGGTCCGCAGAACGCCGCTGGGGTTCTTTAGTCATCACTACTAAACCTAACAAATCGTCAAGGGCGTACAGGTGACCTAACCGGGCATTCAAATTTTATCCTATGTAAATAATGGTTCTCTATTTATTATATGTTTGCAATAAATAATAAATTTGTTGTTATTGTTTTCTTATCTTATTTTGGTTAATTTGCAGAGTTTAAACTTTCGGGTGGATATAGATGAAAAGATCAACATTGGGGTGGTAATTGTTGAAGAGAGTATGAGTTGTTCTAAGTATGAGTTGTCCTAGGTATGAGTTGTCCGGGTCTGAGTTGTCCGGGTCTGAGTTGTCCTGGTATGAGCTGTCCTGGTATGAGCTGTCCGGTCACGCTGAAGAACTCCTTAGGATACTGACAGATCTGATGTTATCATGATTTGTCGGGTTAACTAAAAATGGAAATTGAAATATGCATTTTATTATGGATTAAAATTAACCATTCATATGAGCCAAAATTAAATGCTTAAAATTTAAAATTTAATTTAAAATTAAAATTTAAAACTTCATCTTTTACAACTAAGAAAGAATGTATAAACAAAATTAATAGTGCAGAATTTGAACACGATTACATGATTAAGCTAAGTCTAAAAAATGATTAAGTAACTTAAAAAAAGAAATAATTCATCAATTATTTAGCAAATATAAAAAAGAAAGAAAATAATTTTTTTTCCGAAACTTGCATTTTATATACAGTTAGAGTGTGACGCGAGTTTGGACTTTATATGGACAAATGAAGAAAAAATTATTCATTATTCATTTATATATATATATATATACATATATATATATATATAATATATATATATATATACACATATATACATATACTGTGTATCATATATATACATAATCCATCAATTATTTAGCAAAAATAAACTAGAAAGAAAATATTTTTATTTCCAAAACTTGCATTTTATATACAGTTAGAGTGTCACCTACGTTTGGGCTTTATATGGAAAAATAAATATAAGAATTATTCACTATTCATTTTTACATATAAAAATATATATATATATATATATATATATATATATGATTTCTACATGATTTCCTTCTTTCTGATCATAGACCATTAGAACTATTAATTAATTTTACCAGTTTATGCGCAACATGACATAACAAGAAATGAATTGGTATGAATAATCGCGTCGATTGGTCTAATGTTCAAATGATTCTCACTGTAAACTCATAGATAGGTATTATAGTAAGATAGTATCCCTATTAAGAGAAGCAGGAAGCCGCCCCCGATTAAATCTTACAACTACCATACTAGGATTATTCCTGGATGGAATGATTTTATTGTCCCGATGAAGAGAAAATCGAAAGACGCTTACGATTTGTAGTGCTTTCATGGTAGACCCAGATTAGGACCAGTATACATGAATATGTGTAGAAGTAGGGGTCATTATAAGGCGGTCATAAGGCGATGTAAACAGGCAGAAGAGTCTATTCAAGCATCAAAAGCCTGTGAAGCTCGAGATTCTACTGCGATACTGAAGATTTTATAAATGTATTTTATATTAATACTCGAAGTTTAAGATTTAAATTTGATGAACTACTGTATTAAGTATTGTCCTTGACCAAAAATTTGAGATTGTAACGATTACTGAAACCTGGTTAAATACAGAGATTAGAGATTTTCTCGGAGAATATCATACTCTTGGTTATGAGATGTTTAACAATGATAGAATAGAAAGGAGGGATGGTGGCACAGTACCATTTCAGTCACACTCAAAACCCCTAATTAAAAACACTCCAGAAATTGATAATATAAATGTGACATTTATTGAAATAAAACACAACTCACCAAAGTACACAGGCCTCCCTGTATACAGGCCTCCCTGTATGATGCAGTAATTATGGGAGATCTTAATTTACGTTGCAGGGATTGGGGTGGGCCTTTACAGTCTAATTCTGGTCGACGACTGTACTAGGGTTTGCTCGAAAGTTCACTTTTTTAAATGGTCAAAAAACTCACGTGAGAACGCAATATTCTACAGGGTGTTCGAAACGTCCCGTTACCCCACCCTACAAAATGTACATATTGTAATACAAATTTTATTTATGTGTGATTAATTGAATTTATATGTGATTCATTGATATTTTTTTCTTTTTCCAGGTATTAGAGTTGTGTGAACAATGGCAGACCAGTCCACTTACACTCTGGAGGAAAGGATAGTGATGAGCACATGAGCTCATGAAAGGTCACATACTGGAAAAACGATGCATGACATCCAGAATGATTTCAACACAAGATTCAATAAGGCTGCACCACCAAACAAGACGGTATTACGCTGGGAGAAATAGCTGTCTGAAACTGGCTCCATCAAGGACAGACCACAGTCGGGAAGACCAACAACGCGAGCAGAACAATGTGAAGGTGTGATTGCATCGGTAATATCCCATTAAGTAATACAGGGTGTCCATAAATTATTCACCCCATTATAAGCCTTAATAAATTCGTTATTATAGGAGCTATCTTAAAACGGTTTGCGGCAATTAATAACACAACTCAAGAAATTTGTTTCTTTATTTCGCAGAACATCTACTAGGGGCACAATGGCGACAGTGAAGGAGAAAGCAATGTGTGTGCTGTGGATGTGGGAAACAAAATCTCCAATTACTGTACAGAGACGTTTTCGGGAGGAATATCAGAAAACCACCAACAAAGCAATCACTCAAGCGATGGCTGAAACAATTTCAAGAAACTGGCAGTGTGCTACATCAGAAAGAAGCTGGAAGGCCTAGTGTGTCTGAAGATAAGATAGCAGGAATTCAGGAGGCGTTTATCCGAAGTCCTACAAAATCCATCCGCCGAGCAAGCCGAGAACTGCAAATACCGCGTTCAACATTGCATAAAGTGATTCACAAGAGGTTGAAACTTTATGTCTACAAATTGCAAACCTTTCAGAAACTTCTACCAAATGACAAACCCAAACGGGTACAGTTTGCTGTTGACATTCTTGACCGTATTGATGAAGATAAGCAGTTTTTGAACAATGTCGTTTTCAGTGATGAAGCGACATTCCATCTGTCTGATAAAGTCAACAGACACAATTGCCGTATATGGAGATCAGAAAATCCGCATGAATTTATTGAACACGAACGCAACAGTCCCAAGATAAACGTTTGGTGTGCTCTCTCCCATAACCGTGTGATTGGACCATTTTCCTTCCATGAGAACACTGTGAAGGCTACAAATTACCTAGATATGCTTGAATGGTATGCTGCACCTCAGCTTGAGAATATGCAGCCCCGTGTGTTCTTTCAGCAAGATGTGGCACCGCCACACTGGAGATTAGAAGTGCGGAGGTTCCTCAATGAAAAGTTCCCTTCCCGTTGGATCGGGCGAGATGGCCCTACTCCATGGCCTCCTCGTTCCCCGGATATCACGCCTCTGGATTTCTTTTTATGGGGCTACACAAAGGACAGAGTGTATGCAAAGAAGGTTAATAACATCACAGAATTAAGACACCAGATTGAAGAGACACTAGCTTCCATCACGCAAGACATGCTTCTTAATGTTTGGAACGAAATCATCTATCGCCTTGATGTTCTGCGTGCTACCAATGGGGCTCACGTGGAGGTTTACTGAATTTAAACAAAAATTTCTTCAGTTGTGTTATTAATTGCCGCAAACCGTTTTAAGATAGCTCCTATATAACGAATTTATTAAGGCTTATAATGGGTGAATAATTTATGGACACCCTGTATTGCATCGGTAATATCCCATTAAGTAAAACGAGACTGACAAAGTCTGTTAAACCGAAATAGTGGAATGCTGACATTAAAGTTGCTAAACGTTAAAAAGAAACACGTTTTTTAAAATTAAGGGAACAAATAACTTATCTGATGAAAATGTTTCCAAGCAATTGAGAAGGCGAAGCAAAATACTAGAAATATTAGAAAAATATTAGAAAAAGTAAGTTTTTAGTGGACTAAATTCAATCGAATCCGAAGGAATTCTATAATTATGTTAGGAATAAAAAAATAACTTCGCAGACTATTGGTCCACTCATAGGCGAGAACAACGGAAAAATTTACGATGACTTACAAATGACGGAAGTTTTAAATAAATTCTTCTCTTCCGTGTTCACTAACGAAAATATGAACAACATTCCTGTTCCTGTAATCATCCTCAGTGATGATCATTTAAAGCTTCACGATTTTACCATTAGTGAAAGTGAAGTACTTTTGGCCATAGATAAAATTTATGATCTGATAAAACTCCCGGTCCAGATAAGTGTACCCGAGGGTACTTAAAGAAATGAACTGCTGAAGTCTCTCCTCTCACATATATATTTAATAATAATAATAGTAAATTGTTACACTCTGGAGAAGTTCCGTTCAATTGAAAACTTGCAAATACTATGCTACTATTTAAAAAAGGAGAGAAATCGCTTCCGGGATATTATCGTCCCATCGGCCTGACTTCAGTAGTTGGTAAGCTTATGGAGACGATTGTTGCGGACAAAACTGTTAATCACTTAGAAATTAATAAATTAATCAGAGTGTCTCAAGTTCTCATCACAGCTTTCGACTTAATCGTTCTTGTCTTACTAATTTGCTCGATTTCTTTCGTGATACTGTACCAGAGTAAAATAGGAGATATTATATATTTCGATTTTCAAAAGCATTTGATAAAGTGCCATATAGAAAATTATTAGCTGAACTTCATTCTCATGGAATTGATGATAATGTTCTCAAATGGATCGAAAATTGGTTTCGTGGACGTAAAAAAAGAGTGGTTATTAATGGCAAACCGTCTAACTTGAAAAGTGCAACTAGCGACGTGCCTCAGGGATCAGTTCTGGGACCAGTTCTTTTTATTATTTATATTAATGACATCGACTTAGGAATTAACAGTATAATTTCAAAATTTGCGGATGATACAAAACTACGGGAAAACAAAATCAGCGGCAGAAGATTTGCAGATTCAAGATATTAATAAATCACTCGAGTGGGCGGAAATTTGGCAAATAAACTTTAATATAGATAAATGTAAGACGTTGCATATTGTAGAAACAATGTTTAAGAAAAGTATTTCATGCGCGACAAGACACTAACGAGTGTTACGGAAGAGAAAAATTTAGGTATGATTGTCGCCGACACTCTTAAACCGAGTAAGTAATGTATCGAAGCGGTCAGAAAAGCAAGTACGCAGAATCTTAAGATTTATTGGGAGATCATTTGAATTTAATCGTAGAAGACAATACTAACATTATATGATTCCTTGGTACTCACCCACTTGGAATACAGCGTTCAGTTCTAGTCCCCATTTTTATGACAAGACAAAGGCAGAATGGAGAGAGTGCAGCGACGGACTACTAAGATGATTCCTGGACTTAGAAGCAAATTATACGCTGGCCGTTTAGGAGCGCTAAACTTATTCTCGCTTGTAAAAAGGCGTATTCGAGATTTAATTTAGGTGTTTAAAATGATTAAAGATTTTGATAATGTCAACGCCGAAAAACATTTCTCCTTCAGAAATGCAGATACAACTCGCGGTAATGGTTTCAAATTAGTGGGTAAACATTTAAATTCTAATGAAGCTGAACATATTTTCTTCAATTGTATAGTTAATTTGTAGAGTGGATTGCCAGCCAGTATAGTTCAAAGTAATTCGATCGAATCCTTTAAAAAGAGACTAAATGCTTATCTTGCCTTAAACCCTCAGTTAGAGGCATTTGTTTACGCGTATTGTATTGTAGCATTTTCACTTGGATTCCTTCCACCCTTTTTTTTAAAGAACGATATTACGTTCTTCTGATTTGACATTACCTGGTGACGTTTTATTTCAATTAAGGATTTTTGCACTTCATTATAGTATTTGAGAAGTACTGATACGTCAACGTCATTTATACAAATTACGGAATTCTTTGGAAATTAGCTATGTACAATTGTACATACAATGTGATATCTCTTTCATTTTTGCCGTAGGATCGACACTTTATTTTAATGTCTTCTAGAGCACGCTCTTTTTTAGCGTTACCGCTACGAACTACTGGTCGGGTAGCACTGAAAAAGGTGTTTATCTGTACCATCGCGAATTCTACTTCTTCAGTATCATAGACTCGTGACACATAGACACAAGGTGGTCAGACTTAATATGATTTACCTTGAAAAATATAAAACGCAACAAAGGTTTTTCTTCAAGTCCACACCTATTAATAATGCCAAAATTAAATGTTTAAAATTTAAAATTAAGTGTTAAGCAAGACATGACTTCATCTTTACAACTGAAAGAGAATGTATAAAGAAAATGAATAGTACCAAATTTAACACGATTACATGATTAAGCTAAATCTAAAAATGATAAATTAATTAAAAAAAAAATAATTCACCAGTTATTTAGCAAAAATAAAAGAGAAAATCAATTTTTTTTTCCAAAACTTGCGTTTTCTATACTTTTAGAGTGTAACGCGAGCTTGGACTTTATATGCAAAAATGAATACAAGAATTATTCATTATTTATTTTTACACACACACACACACACACACACACACACACACACACACACAAATATATATATATATATATAATATTTAGGAGAAATCCAATGACAAGGAGAAATGTAAATGCCATGAAAAGTCTTCTTTAATGCGCAACGTTTCGAGCAATACGCTCATCTTCAGGCTGTATAATAACATGTGAAATTAAAATCAATAATTGAATGAAAAACAAGACAAAGAAAATTTCTATAACCTATTCATAAAGGCAAATTTTAAAAGACTGAGAAAAGAGGGTTAAATTCTAAGTTATACAGATTTACATATAAAAATTAAGAAGCTATTTTTAAATACATATAGTAAATGTGAAATTAATACACTGGAAAAATTAACAATAGTACACTGGAATAATGAAACTAACTAACCTTTCACTGCAATTTCCGAGGCTAACTGATTTAAGCAGAGGCAAGACGAGAAAACAAAAGATGGCGAGGGCGATTGGGGAAGGGGGGATTATAAGGAATTGGGGAGGGAGGAGGGATTATAACAAATTTAGAGGGACGGCTGATGAGTCAACATTTAGAGTAGGGGACAATGTTTTAATGTAAAGCGATTCCAAAATTCTTAGTGAGTTGGGACAAGTATTACAACCAAGAATTTTAAAATTGTCTAAAGTGACATCAGTTTTACATTTTATACTGTGTTCCCGAATACTAGAAACTTCTTTAGTTTTTAAAATTTTACCTGTTTGGCCACTTATTCCCATATGCGAATAAAATCTAGCCCTGAGAGAGCGAACAGTGCTGCCAATGTAATTCCCAAGGAGACACCTAGGGCAGGTAAATAAATATACAACACCGCTACGCAACGAGTCAGGGGTTCGATCCTTCGCTGAGAAAAAGCTACCTAAAGACGTTTTATTAATAAATATGATGCGGAAATCAGTATGATAAAAAAATTTCCTTAACAACTTTGTAAATTTAAGCTTAAATTCCTTATTCAAAGGACCCATTTCAGGTACCAAGAAATATTTTATATCCTTCGGCACTGTAATACAAGGAAGTTGAGGGCTATAAACATTATTTAAGAAGGATCTAATTAGTTTGTCCACATATTGAACAGGAAAACTATTATTAGTAAAGTATGATCTTAGATTATTAAATTCATCATTAAGTAAGGTAAAACTAGAGGTCAAATTATATTCTGAATATAATTTGACCTCTAGTTTTACCTTACTTAATGATGAATTTAATAATCTAAGATCATACTTTACTAATAATAGTTTTCCTGTTCAATATGTGGACAAACTAATTAGATCCTTCTTAAATAATGTTTATAGCCCTCAACTTCCTTGTATTACAGTGCCGAAGGATATAAAATATTTCTTGGTACCTGAAATGGGTCCTTTGAATAAGGAATTTAAGCTTAAATTTACAAAGTTGTTAAGGAAATTTTTTTATCATACTGATTTCCGCATCATATTTATTAATAAAACGTCTTTAGGTAGCTTTTTCTCAGCGAAGGATCGAACCCCTGACTCGTTGCGTAGCGGTGTTGTATATTTATTTACCTGCCCTAGGTGTCTCCTTGGGAATTACATTGGCAGCACTGTTCGCTCTCTCAGGGCTAGATTTTATTCGCATATGGGAATAAGTGGCCAAACAGGTAAAATTTTAAAAACTAAAGAAGTTTCTAGTATTCGGGAACACAGTATAAAATGTAAAACTGATGTCACTTTAGACAATTTTAAAATTCTTGGTTGTAATACTTGTCCCAACTCACTAAGAATTTTGGAATCGCTTTACATTAAAACATTGTCCCCTACTCTAAATGTTGACTCATCAGCCGTCCCTCTAAATTTGTTATAATCCCTCCTCCCTCCCCAATTCCTTATAATCCCCCTTCCCCAATCGCCCTCGCCATCTTTTGTTTTCTCGTCTTGCCTCTGCTTAAATCAGTTAGCCTCGGAAATTGCAGTGAAAGGTTAGTTAGTTTCATTATTCCAGTGTACTATTGTTAATTTTTCCAGTGTATTAATTTCACATTTACTATATGTATTTAAAAATAGCTTCTTAATTTTTATATGTAAATCTGTATAACTTAGAATTTAACCCTCTTTTCTCAGTCTTTTAAAATTTGCCTTTATGAATAGGTTATAGAAATTTTCTTTGTCTTGTTTTTCATTCAATTATTGATTTTAATTTCACATGTTATTATACAGCCTGAAGATGAGCGTATTGCTCGAAACGTTGCGCATTAAAGAAGACTTTTCATGGCATTTACATTTCTCCTTGTCATTGGATTTCTCCTAAATATTAAATTGAAGCTCTGTAGAAGCAACCCGCATGATTATATATATAATATATATATATATAATATATTATATATATATATGTAAAATTAACAATGAATAATTCCTATATAATCTTTATAATTCAAATATTCATTTTTACATAAGAACGAAAATCGCCTAACGCGAGTTTGGATAAAATTTTGATTTACTTTCTATTTTTGCATTGTCACAACCATGCTATCTACCATTTCTGTGGTTAAGTCGAATCCATGTTTGTGTCATTGAAGGTTCGTTGTGAGAAACGAATGCCCCTTAATTTCATTCCCTTAAAGTACAAACAAGACAATTGACAGTTTAGATCGTTTAACATTTCCATCACAATATTACCCATATCTCCATTTTCCATTTATTATAGAATTTATTATAATTAATTATTGATGTCTTGCATCTAACCCTCATCCCTAAATTTTATTAGATTATGCATGTACATTGAATAAAGTATGATTTGAACCCTTGTTTGCTTCTTTATTCATTTACTTAATTCTTCCCAAATGTACCAATTCCTTAATATTTACTGTATACTCGTATAAGTATATTTATTTGATTAATAGTTTCACTCACTCTTTGTACAATGGCTATAAACTTTTCCTTACTGTATTGCTCTAATTCATCTCTTCTAAATTCTCTCAATAATGACTTGTACTGTACGTACGAATTAAATAACTATGGCATATTAAGTATGAATTGACGTAAGGCATAATTTGAAAAACTATGACGTCATAAAGTAACTTCATTCTCTTCACGTTTTCCATACCTTGAATACTGAATCACATGTTTAGTATGTGGATATCTTTCGTATTCAATATATGATAAATTCTTTAACATAATAATAAAAACTTTACACTCTATACGTCATTATTTATATGTTGTTCATTCATACATCCATATCTTATCTTGACCGTTATCTTTTATTAATTTTATTAATTATTCATTCAGCTACCTATTGTCTACCTATTGTCAACCTATTGCGTGACTACCAATGTGTGTACAAAACTTTATGCATTCGTACATGTTCGCAAATGATCATGATAACGTACGTAGTTACCTTACATGTAAGTACGTTCACATGTATTCTTTTTGTTTCTTTTCTTTAAATTAATTAATTTCTCACAATACTCATGAATGCTTATGCAAGTGTTTGAATTCCGCTAACCAAAGCGGAAGCGAGCGCTTCTGAGGTGAAAATCTCCTCTCGCTTGCTTCTAATCATAAAACATTATTATGTGTGTTATGTTATATATATATATATATATATATATATATATATATATATATATATATATATATATATATATATATATACACAGTGTATGCCCATGTACTTTATGTTATACTCTTAACATCCTAATTGTCTATAAATATGTAACACTGTAAAAAAACAAAAAAAAAACTATAGTTAACTTTTTAATTGTAATTAACTGTAATATTTTAATATAATGTAATTGATGTGCTTTAATGAAACTATAATTAACGATAATAATTTAATATAATGTAATAAATGTACTTTAATGAAATTGTAATTAACGATAATAATTTAATATAATGTAATTAATGTACGTTAATGAAACTATAATTAACGATAATAAGCGAATGTGAATTAATTGGTAATTATAATCATATTTGTAATAAACCAAAATTACAACGTACTCAGTGATGTACTTGGGATTGTACTCAATGTACGACCTGACAGTATGTCGCCATTTAGGAATGTATACGCGGCGATATTGTTATTATTTTTTTATTATTATTTTTTCGTTGGGGAAAATTTTGATGTGCTTTCTACTTTGAATATAATTGGTGACATGTTCTTTTTAAAATTTCTTAATCATTTTTAGATTTAGCTTAATAATGAATCCTTAGTAACTTTTTTACAATGTTCATGCTTTGTATACCTTCTCTCTTCGTTATAAAAGATGAAGTCATATCTTACCTAAGCATTTAATTGTAAAACTTAAACCTTTAATTTTTGCTCATATGCATATCTTAGTATAAAGATGCATAGTTCAATTTCCACTTCTAATTAACTCGGCAGATCAGGAGAACATCAGATCTGAAAATACGCGGTTTAAGATAAAAATATGGCTTCCTCTTCCTATATCCTGTTTATCTGTTTAACCATTGTCACAGCCAAAAAGTTTACTTTATTTTCAACTATTGTGCAAAAATAATACAGCCTTTTCAACATTTAATAATAATGATGTTAGCAGAATAGGGGTATATAAAGCCCCACAATTTCTTCCATGTTCATTCTGATTTAGACTAAGAGGCTGAGCATTACCTGTAACATTTTAGCAGTAAATTTCAGTAAGAAAAAGTCTTTATCTTCTCCTTGGAGCCGTGCTCTCTTCAGAGAACTTAGTCATTAAAATCTCCCGATACGTTACAAGAAGAATCGGGGGGAACCCTCAGAGAATTTAATAAGCCTCTCAGAATCCTCCGAGCCACTATAGAAGAACTCGGAGAGTAGTATAGAAGAAACTACTGCAAATAACAAATCCGTTGCTGCCTCCTAACCAGAACCCCCGTCGACTTCGAACCAACCCAGGCCACAGACGGAGGGGTTAACATATATATATATATATATATATATACACACTTCAAAGTTTTATACGCGCCAGTCGGGGGGACCCTACGTATTTGTATCTCACACATACATACATTGTGTAATGATTAATAAAACACATCTACTTGCTCCCTTTACTTAATTTTTTATTTTATTTATTATTTATTTTATTTATTTTATAGTAATCTTACAAATAAAGATGGATTTTGTTTTTTACAGCAGAAATAAAATCAGAAATAATAAATTTAATTTTGCCCATTACAGTTTCTTCTTAAATAGACTTTTAAGTTCGCATGTAATTGCGGATACATTTACATCTTCACTACTCTGAACGACACAATAAATATGTTTTAACATTAATTCACCACTTAAAATATGTGGAGGGGGCTATATTCAATATATGATAGATGCCCTTAAGGGCATTTAAGACTATATTCGCGCCTACTTTACAACGGAGTAAAACTCTCATGCTCTTTAAACATAGATAGAATAGATAGAACATGGTATCATTTACTACACCAGCATCATTAAATTCAAGTTTATAGACAACCCTTTTTGAACATACGCTTAACCTTTTTCCACTAATCTTTTCAACTGTAAAATCTTCACAATTCATATCGATGGTTGAAGAAATCTTCTCAGTCGTGCAGACAACTATATCTTATAAAAAGAGATAATTCTTCTCGGTGAACAGTGAAAGCGAGGTTAGGATTGTATCGTTCTAGAATCTAGACCGTTGTTCCAAAGCTTGTGATACTTCTTGGGTCCTGTATCTCCTAAATATGTTCTCAGTTCCAGTCCATTCTCACCTTGTTCGTCTCAGCACTTGGTAAAATCCTCGAGTACAGTGTTAATAGCGCTTATCAGCGACACGGGTGTCTAATATGGGTTTTAGTTTACGGAAAACACCAATTTCAAATAATCTGTCGAGTATGAAGCGATTTCGCGTAGGAACAAGTGTGTTGGTAGCAAGACTTCTATACATCAACCTATATCGACTCAGGGTTGGTTAGTATCACGATTCGCGCACATCATACAAATAATAGCATATGAGGGCGTATCACTAATCTATTCTCTTCATGCACTTATCCCTGCAGGTATTTTATAGTTCTCCTCACACCACTTTTCAACCACCATGAAGATTCTAGTCATCTCCTCAACATTCAAATACTGTAAATAATATTGCGTTTACCAGAGTTTGATTATCTGCATTTTGTTTCAAGCATATAATTAATAGCTCCACTGCTACATTTAAATACACACAAAGATTTGAAGACGGACAAGTTGTATACAGCGCTGAGGATACTGTTTAGTGGTAGCTCCATTTTTTATTAGTTTTCTGATGAGTCTGTGAGGAGATTTTGGAGAACACAACCCGTCAGCTCAAACTCTGATACGGCTGTAAGACGGTGGGGTGTGGGGTAAGTGCTGATTGACTCAGGTGGTGAGGGAGGGAAGGCGGAGGGGTGAATCAGTTGTCGAGTCATCCGGTTTAGACCATGTATCACAGGTGTGTTCCTAGGCGGTGGTAGTGGTAATAGGAAATAGTGTACGATTATGAAAATGAAAATGAAAATGTTTATTGGCAATGTTTATTGTCCATATGGCAAATATTATTGATACAATGACAGTTCACATACTAAAGATACAAATATATACAGTTCATTAGAAATAATACAGTAATGTCGTAGTTAAGTGGAGCTACAGACAAACGTTTTCGTATAAGAATTCCAAGCATACCAAGAATAGCTTAGAGGATAAACGGCAAGACTCATGGATAGCTTGGATAATCGGGTTGGTTGATTTTTTAATTCTTTGCATTAGACTGTATTGAACACATCTTGTAATTTATGTAAGAGTCTAAAAGACCTGTTATACAGCAAATTTAGGGTTCTGCCAGAGCCTTTTTTATAATTCACCCAGAATTGCTGTCCGTATATATTACTGCAGAAAATATGAAAGAGAGTGTCTTTAGCTTCACTTGTACAGAATCGAAAGTTCCTTATAGTCATATTCTCTTTAGCACAAAGGCTTCGAGATTGTTTTCTTAAATCTGAGTCATCACTCAAGGAGCTGGTAATAGTTTGACACAAATACTTAAACTCTTGTACTTCCTCAATTACTTCACCTTTCATTTTAAACCTAATATCAGCTAGCTAATTACAGCTTTTAGGATGAAATTGCATAACCTTAGTTTTTGTAACATTAAAAAGAATATCATGTTTCTGCGAATACACTTCGCAGACTTTTAGTAGCCGATCTAGACCTTTAACAGAGGGACTTATTAACACCATATCATCGGCATAAACTAAGTTATTTATCCTTGTGTTATCTATACAACATCCCACTGGTGCCTCATTAAGTGAAGCAATTAATCCGTCAATATACACATTAAACAGCATTGGGGACAACAAGGAACCTTGTCTCACCCCGCAAGAGGAGCCAAAACATTCGGATAGTACATTGCCCCACGTATCGGTTAAAGATTGGTGGAAATACCAAAACTTGAATAAATTTAATATGTACATGGGAACCTTCCTGTGTTCTAGTTTTTTAAATAAAATATTGTGGTTCACTCTATCATATGCCTTACTTATTTCTAGGAAACAGCTATAAATAGTTGAATTATCGTCAATGTATTTAGATATTGTTTCTTTAAGTACATAAATACACAGGTCAGTTGAGTGGGACCTTTTAAAACCAAACTGATTAGATGCCCATAGGTAATCATTTAATCGGAGTAACAAGAGTTTTTCTAGTAGTTTCGAGAAGCAGGAAGCAACAGCAATAGGCCTGTAATTATTGCTGGACAGAATGTCGCCATATTTATTTTTGACCAGGGGCAAGATATATACCCTCATGAACTCTACAGGAATATAGCTATGAGTAAGCATGGCTGATAAGAGCAATGATATATGCAGATATACCACGTCATTGGCATATTTTAATTAACCGCTTTACTTCAGGAACTGATATCAAAGTATTTTCCCTTGTCCCTCCCACAGGCGTTTCCCTGCAATCCATCTTATGGTTATCCCTACTCAAACTGTTAAGAATGTTAGAGTAGTGGTTTTTACACAGCTTTGCAATTTCATCCTCTCCCGACACCCCAGCGACTTTCGGAGGGAGGACACTTTTGACTCTCGTTTGATTCTCAAAAAATTTACGAATTTTGTTATCATCGTTATTTATGTGAGCTTCACAGGCTTTTGATGCTTGAATAGAATCTTCTTCCTGTTCACATCGCCTTATGGCCGCCTTATACTTACCGCTACTTCTACACATATTCATGTATACTGGTCCTAATCTGGGTCTACCATGAAACCACTACAAATCGTAGGCGTCTTTCGATTCCCTCGTCATCGGGGCAATAAAATCATTCCATCTAGGAATAATTTTAACATGATAGTTGTAAGATATAATCGGGGGGCTTCCTGCTTCTCTTAACAGGGATACTATCTTACTATAACACCTATCTATGAGTTTACAGTGAGAATCATTTGAGCAAGGATTACTACAGGAAAGATGCAAAATTTCTAAATTACTCTATTAAAGAGGTGACCTGTCCTCTCTTTTGTTCTTCTTTTCTCTGTTGCATATTAACATTAGACCAATCGACGCGATTATTCTTACCTATTGAGTTCTTGTTATGTCGTGTCATGTCATGTTCCAACATGAAAATTTAGATTCGCATGGGAGGTTAAATGAATATCTAAAATTGTAACCCATAATACCCGATAATTGATTGCAGAAATTTTCGATCTGATACATGAAGTCACATAGGTTTCAAAGTTTCATCACACTCATCTCCAGGGATGATGCGCACCAAACATTTTTTACTTGGTTCAACAATAATTGGATTACCCATTACTGAAAAGTTTATAATCCTTTCACGAAATACTCAAGTAACAACTATGTGCAGTTCCCAGCAATAGTCGCGCTCCACCCCTGTTTAGCCCTCTCCGAGATGTGGTAGCAACGCAGTCCCTCTTTCTCCCCCACCCTCACTCCCTCCCTCTCCTCCTCCCTCTCTCAGGTATTGTCATAGTAATACTTTTAGTTTTTGAAAACCAATGACTAAATAAATATATTGTTTACTGTATTTTTGTTGATAATGCTAGGGTGAATATGTATTTTATTCATGCATTATTCCTAAATTTAGAGAATAAAGTAGCTTATTTCACAAACGTGGGACACTTTAAAAACTTTCAATCATAGGATTTTGATGTGGCCATGTTATAGTTAAAGTGTAAGATAAGTTGTCGTATCCACTTTTCCCACAGGCAGTAACATTTCTGTTTAAAGTCCATGCATCATCAACAAATGATTATCCAAAAAAAGGTCTATCCATGGAGAGATAATGAAAATATAGTTCAATTTTTTATTACAAATATAAACATGAGTCAAGTAAATTTCGGGATTTCCTTAAGAACATACAAAACAATGTTCAAATTATAAGGAACTGACAATTGTTCAAATAAATAAATATATATTTACTACATCACAACCATAATATTATTATACACAGTTACTCAATACTGGGTCTATCCTCCATTATTATTAATGACCTCTCGTAGCCTATTTGGAACAGATGCCACGTGATTGTAGATGACTTGTGGGTTCGTGCGGAAAAGTTTCCACTCTGTCATGATGTGGTGCAGCAGGTGCCGAGATGTCCGCTCCTGCCCAGGCTCACAAGCGTTAACCACATTTGCCCCCATATTTCCAATGGAGTTTAGGATACACCCCTTGGTGGGCCAGTTCACAACTCGACATTTCGTAATTCCTGAAACCACTGTCTGATGATCCTGGCAGTATGAACAGGGCAGTTATCCTGTAAAAGAAATTAGCAAAACTTGAGAGTTCACATTTCATCTATACTATACTTTTTTGAAGTTGCCCTAAAAGCACGCAAAAATAAATAAATAAATAAAGATACATTGAAATTTACATTTAAAACTACATTTACTAATAACCTCCTTTGATCATAATACCTTAAAATATACACTGCCTCACCTTCATTAAGTCATTTTCTTGAAAGCATATTCTGTGTAATGAAAATAATTTAGTTGTATTACTTACGTGCATAAATATAATCTGATCTTTTCCGTTCTACCCCAGCAACAATTTCTAGTGTAGTTTTACTTGCTGAATTCAATAATATATACAGTAGGCCTATATATATATTTTATTTTGGAGTAAGTATTCGTGCTTTAATTAGTTATAATCCAGGCAATCTAGAGCAAAAATAGCTTCAACCTGGGCAAAATTGCTTCAGAAGCTTTCTAAACTGTTTCCAGCTCAGGAGCCATTGCAGAATAACATATCCAAAATCCGACAAAATTGGACCCCGGGAACACCCCCAAAAATGAAATTCAAAATGGCGGACTGGCAGTTTCCTACGAAATACAATAAATTTTAATTTCGCTTTGTAGAGAGAGTTATGACGTTTTTCTTGATCAGTAAAATGTTTAAAAACATTTTCGTTTCTAAATTAACCTATATGACACTAAAAATTGTATTAGGCGGCTAGTATTAAACTATGACGTCACGTAATGTAAATAAAATATACTGTATGGAGTGTATGTGAGAATGGACATTGCTACATCTTTATAAACTTATATATATACAACTCTTTAATTCCTACTACCCACTATCAAATCTGCGTATTTGTGCTTGTCATTTTCGTTAAAACTGTTATTATGTACTCCATTTAAATACTGCAACACAGTTTATTAATTTGAGTTTTCTGTTTCAGACTGACTCGGTGTACGGCTGACTCGGTGTGCGTCCGCCTTCAAGAATGCAGACCCCTGAAGAATTGTACGTGATTTGTAAGGAGAAATTGGACAGCGGACAGGAAGTGGTTCACATCTCGCAAAAAGGAGCAGATGGTATAAATGCATCCAGCCGCAGCCGTGGAAGCGATGTTGTTGCAAAAGCTGGAATAAGTGTTCACGTTGTATGTAGGAAAAGGTTTAAGGATAAAAAGACCATTGAAATAAAGAAGCGACAGACCGCAGCCGAGGCAATACCAAGAAAAGTGCTCGTTTTCATGAATACGCATTTTCCAGTGCTACTCACTGTTTGTTTTGTGATACCTTTGTGGACATTTTTTCCAAACACAAACCAAAATCAGAGCATGTCAAAATAAGAACTACAGAGTTCTCCGAAACCATAAAAAGGTGCTGTGAAAGCCGCTGCGATGAATGGTCGTTTAATGTAAAAGGCCGTCTGGAGTATTATCTTCGTGATCTTCCTGCTGCAGATTGTGTCTACCATCACACCTGCAGCGTAAATTTTCGAAGTGGAAAAACATTCCTCGCGCATACTCCTCCGACGATCATGATTCGAAGAAAGGGAGACCAACTAATGAAGAGCAACACCAAGCATTCCTTCAGACCTGTGCTTACCTGGAAGAGAATGATGATGAACAACTGTTGATTGGAGACCTAATTTCCAAAATGGAGGAATATCTTCAAGGAAGTCAGAGCTCTGTCTACGAACGCAGGCACATGAAGAGAAAGCTTTTAGAACGTTACGGAGACAAGATCATAATATCAGGTGAAAGTGGGAAGGCAGATGTAGTAACACTACGAGAGACAGCTAATGAAATTCTTATAGATTATCACAAAAAGTCGAAAGAATGTGATATAGATATAGAGCTACAGAAGATTTACCTAGCAGAAGCTGCTGCAAAAATAATCAGAAGTGATATCAAGTCTGTCGACTCGCCTAGAAAAGATGTGTATCCATCTCCAAATGACATCACTGCAGAAAGTGCTCTTGATTACATTCCCAACAGTCTGAAATTGCTATTATCAAAAGCATTTGCGGGACAGGATGCTTCAAGAAAAATAGGTGCAATTGGGCAGAGCATTATGAAGCAACCCGTCCTAGAGGATTACTATGTCCACTACAGATCGGTTTGTCGGTTCAGCTACACCACAACTTTAGGTCAAGGTACCTTATTGACGTTCTCCATCAGCTGGGTTACTGTTCGTCGTATGCAGAAATAACAAGATTCGAAAGAAACGCGGCGCTGGCAAGTGGGTCTGGCTCTTTTACTGTTGATGAAAACACTGCAGTCCTTCTAGCAGCAGATAACGTCGATCATGATGTCTGCACTTTGGATGGGAAGAATACCTTTCATGGAATGGGTATGATTGCCGCAATAACTCCGAAGATCAAGATCCACCCTTCTATTCACAGGCGTAATGTTGGTGACAATGACATTAAGAAGATTGCAACCGTTGACATTAGGGAATATAAACACGCGAGAAGCATGTTGAGGGACATCTCATTCCGCGAACTTCCAGTACCCACTGCCACCATAAGTCGACTTAGTCTTCTCTGGCAGATATCTTCAGCAGAAAGATCAGGTCCAAATTGGTCCGGAACAATGCAGGCAATTCACGGTGGATCAAGTGTCTCACATCCAGGTGTGGCGTCGATCACGTTCCTTCCCATCATAGATATGTCGCCAACTGACATGACCTGCATATTTTCGACATTACTATATTTGAGCAAGATAGCACGCGATCAAAAAGTCCCATGCATTATTACCTTTGATCAGCCTTTGTTCTGGAAAGCTTCCCAAATCATCAATGAACAGAGAGACCTGCAGGACATTGTTTTAATGCTGGGATCATTTCACACTCTGATGAATCTTTTGGGAGCAGTCGGTACTCTTATGAATGGTTCAGGATTGTCTGAAGTACTTCAAGAAATATACGGACAAAATGCCGTGCAACACATGATGTCTGGAAAAGCTGTTTCAAGAGCGATACGTGGTCATATGATAGTAGGTGCAGCTCTTAGTACCTTACTAGTCGCAGACGTTTTCCCTCGTAATGAAGGTGGAACTCCCCATGACCTCCATAAGGAAGCTTGTGACCTGCTCGACGATGTTATGACCGCCAAACAATCAGTTGAGGATGTGGAATCTTCGAATGCATTGTCTCAGATTGCTACCACTTCGGATGCGAAGAAAACTGACCTACAATCTACTTCGCAAACAAGTCAACTCTGGTTGGAATATCAGCGAATGATCAACATTGCACGTTCCTTGATAACAGCAGACAGAACCGGCGGAGACATGAATCTTGAAGATGTCATGTGTTACGAACTGTGTGCATATCCTCCTGCATTGTTCGAATCAAGAAGTATCTTGAGGAAACCCGATAAGTCTCAGCTAGCTCATGCAATAATCAAATACAATGACACTTTACGCATGGAAGAAGTTCAAGAAATTCAGTGCACAGACCAGTACGTATTGGATGGTGGATCTCTACTACATCGTGTTTCCTGGCGTCAAGATGAAACATATGACAGCATCGCCAACTCATATGCCGATTTCACTCTGAAAACATATGGAAAAGCAATCATTGTTTTTGATGGCTACAGCAGCTCTCCTACGATCAAGGACATGACCCACAGAAGACGCAGCACCAAGACAAGCAGAAATGTGAATCTCAGTCCAAGCATGAAGTTTGTTGGCCAGAAGGAACACTTCTTGGCTAATGAAAACAACAAGCAAGCATTTATTTTCCTCGAGGTGAGATGTTGAAGAAGCACGGGTGTACTGTTCACAACGCAGATGGGGATGCTGATGTGGACATCGTTCGTGCAGCAGTTTCCTCATCAGAAAATGCAACTACAACAGTAATAGGGGAGGACACCGACTTGCTGATTCTCCTTCTGTACCATGCCAAGGACAGTGGTTTCAAGTTGTACTATCGCAGCGATATAAGACGGGGACCATCTCCTAATCCTGTGTATGATATTCTCAGCATTCAATCATTGTTAGGCAATGACATCTGCAAGTATCTCCTGTTTGTGCATGCTTTCACGGGCTGTGATAGCACATCCAGAATTTTTTCGATCGGTAAAGCCAAAGCATTCGACACACTGATGAAGGTGGCTGAACTCCGTTCAGTTGCAAATACATTCTGTTCTGATTGTTGCCAACACTCTGACATTGAAGCCGCTGGAAGAAAGGCAATGCTTCTGTTGTATGGCTGCAAAACACTTGAATCCACTAACGCACTAGGTCATCGAATGTTAGTTGAAAAGGTAGCTACAGCTAAATCTTTTGTTACACCCGAACGTTTGCCACCTACCGATGCGTCCACAAAGTACCACAGCTTTCGCGCATACTTTCAAATACTAATCTGGAAGTCTACAGAAGAGAAGATCGATGCAGAACAGTGGGGTTGGTATGTAAAGAATAATTCCTACTACCCTACAGCCTGCGACAAGCCACCAGCTCCAAATTATCTACTCAACATGATCCGCTGCTCCTGCAAGACGAAATGTGCTACTTCAAGATGTGGATGCAAGCGTAATGGAATGCCCTGTTCAGCCGCTTGTGGCTAGTGCCAAATCAGTGGTTGCGATAACAACCCAAGTACCGGTAATCTATCCGATGATAGTGATGAAGAGGATTAATTTCTGTATGTTTGTGACCAGGTATCACTTCTGTAATGAACATAACTTGAAACTGGGAAAAAAATAATTGTTGTATTATTGATTATAAAAATCTGTAAAAAGCTATATAACATTATATTTGCGTAATAACTGGTTGTGTTGTATATTGTTGAATTATTTAAAACATTACAACTGAAAGAAAAAGCATCAAATGTATCTCTATAAATAAAAGCGTGAATTATATATATTTTTTTTTCGTAGAAAACATCCAGTCCGCCATTTTGAATTTCATTTTTGGGGGTGTTCCCGGGGTCCAATTTTGTCGGATTTTGGATATGTTATTCGGCAATGGTTCCTGAGCTGGAAACAGTTTAGAAAGCTTCTGAAGCAATTTTGCCCAGGTCTAACTACAAATTGCCTGGACTATTATGGTTATAATTATTAATTTTTTTCTCTTTTTTGTAGATATTGTTATGGATGATAAATGGAATTTCATAAACATAGTTAATGAAATAACGTTCTACCCCAGCCTTCTTTAGTTAACCTTATAAGGCTAACTAACGAAAATATCACGACCTAACCTAACCAATCGTCAAGGGCGTACAGTTGATTTAGCTAAACAAAGGAACAAGAGACATTGGGGAACATCTAAAAATATGATAGATTCTTATTTACGTGAATTTTTGTGGAGGAGAAGACAAAAAGGAAAGGACATTTTTATTGAAATCTTAAATGCAATCTCTACTTTTAAATAAAATAAACGGACTATAACTCTTTTGTTATTAATTTCTCCAAAATAAGATATATATTATTGAATTCAGCAAGTAAAACTATAGTAGAAAATAATATATAATTTCATTTTTTGTTGCTGGGGTAGAACGGAAAAGAGCCATATAATCCGCTCAGGATGGGGCAAAGCGTATGTCCTTACGGTTGGCAGCATCACCTTCTCCAGTATCTCTAAATACTGGTCGGCTGTAAACCTTCCGTTAATTTATGCCAGCTCTCCCATGCCGTACAGATATGCCCACACGTTGCAGGCCACGTGTCTACCCCTTGTCACTTCATATATATGTGTTGGCGGGCATACCACGTATTGTCATCACTACCATATACGAACTGTAAGTCGTTTTCCTTTCACCCTAATTTACCCCATTTCTTATACAGTATTTAGGTGTACCGTAATAACTGAGATAATCGTGCTTCTTTAGTTTTACAAATGCCTTTTCTGTATAGTTATAGTCGATTGCATCAATATTACTATTTCATACTTTCTTTAACAATCATTAATTATATTACTCTTTTCTCTATTTAAGAATATTATTTATTTTATACGTTGCATTGGAAACTGATGGAAAACATATGTGATAGCGGTATATAGAGCAGTGTTTCAAGGATAAAAAATAAAGTGTGAGAGTATTTACACACACACACACACACACACACGATATCCACCTCTCGCTCTGACCGGATGCTACCCCTGTCCCCGTCCCCTCCTCATATCCCAACCTCCTCTTTCTTTCTGCTCCTCCCTCTCCCACTACAGTGTTGCTGCCACATCTCGGAGAGGGCTATACATGTGTGGAGCGCAACAATTGCAGGGGACTGTAAATATAAACAATAAATGATTCAATAGTAAACTTATTAGCACTTATTATCATTGTACAATGTACAATGTACATATAAACAATAAGTGATTTAGTAAACTTATTAGCACTGATAGCAGAATTAGGCGTTTCCATACTGTTCCACGTTGGAGGATAAACAATATTCATCAATAAATTATATTAAAAATTCATACAAACCTTGAGCTATAATTTCGCAAGTTACCTCATCATAGTATAAATGGATGTAATGGTAGAAATGTTTTAAATTGCCCACAGACACTAGATTTACGTTTTCTAATATAGGTGTGTATTCGGTGAGATGTAGCATGATGCAATAGCTCTTGTCGTGCCATTCGTCAACGAGCTTCATGATCCAGGGTCTCTGTTTCTCTTCGGTAAAAGTTGATTCCCTCACTTCACACTGGCTGTATTCCTTGACGCATCTTAAACTCGCGACATAGTCCATTACATCTTTAGCATTAAGAATGCTTGTGACGCTCAGACCAGAATAACCTGTAAAGTATTTGCAAATCCTGTTTCGACAGCTTCGCAAGATTTTAGGCATACTTAAATGCTTCAAAAGACGGCTGAATGGATGATCTTTGAGTATTTCACACACACCTGTTGGCTTTACAGAGTACGATTCAGGAAAGTGGAACGAGCAATATCCGCGGCAGTCATTTTTATTAAAAAAGGTTTACAGCGGTAGTGTAAACTTCAGCATCAACTGAACACAGGCCCACACCAACAATGGCTACAAACAACTAAACAGGTAGAAAGGGTGAACACCAACCCGCTAGAAAAATATTGGGAATAATAATAACGCATGTTTGTGGGCGGAGCCAGACAGGATAACAAATTAGTTGCTAATAATACTATTGTCAGTGGCTGTATAACACACACACACACACACACACACACACACACAATTGTGTAATAGTTAATAAAACTGATCTCCGCACTGTGTTTATTTAATTATTTAAATTACACAAAATAAATAAACATTCAATAATGAATAAAATAAACTCTAAAACAATTTAAAAAGGTAACAAACTATATGCTGCGCCTATTCATTCCCCCAGGAAGCCAAAAGGAACAGTATCGTAGGTACCAGGCAACTGTTAACGTTTCCTGTAAGTGTTACGACACACCTTCGTTCCTCTAAGATCCTTCAAACTACCCAACTTCTGTGCGCGAAAGTTATGAGTCCCGAGACCCAAGTGCGGCATCCTCATCTCCATCATCTTCTAAACTCACTAGATCTTTGAGCGAATTAAAGTTTGCCGGTTTGCATGGTTTAAAGTGATGCTTTTAGCCTTCATGAAATATTTGAACTCATTCCCGATCCTCACACGTACCCCGTAAGTTTTTGGTCCGGTGGAGACAAAAGAGTCGGCAAAAGCGTTATCCCATACTCGTCTTTGATCTCGTCAGTGAGCTCACTGAGGAATTCACCAATAGGGGCCATATATTCGCCTTCTTTCTCCTTAAATATTACACCATCTGTATCTGTGTTCAGGACCCGCTGTCCAAGAGAGTACATGAGTCTCCATAGCTTGGTGTGTCCGTATACTGTCGTGAAACTAGTTATGGGTATGTTTGTGACACGTGACGTGTCCGTGGACGTCTCTGTTCTATTTTAACGGACTATGTACGTATTGCCCACATTCGTGATTTCAAGGACTTCTTTATCAACGGCATTTGCATAGTTCCACACCTCATCGAAACTATGGGCTAGATGGACGTTCCCCTTGTGGGTGTTCTGTGCAAACTTGCCCCATAAACTGTTGAGAGAGAGCTGAGCACTGAAGCGCTTGCCAGGGTTTCGAACAATTTGTTCCCTCTCACGTTGTACCCCTTAAAGATCACGGTAACAACTTATATACTGTGGGGTGGGTTTTTTTCACCCTCGGACTCAGCACCTCGAGGATACATCGATACCTCAATTTTATCTTTCAAGAATGTGTTCATGTTGGGCGTGAAGAAATTGGCGAACTTTTGGAATCTCCACACCTCATATACCTTCAGTATCCTGTAACCGTGACGAACGGCCAGAGCCAACTCGGGAGTAATGAAAACACCCTGGATCTTCCTCTGGCTGTTTGTATGATTACACATGCTGTTGTTCTCCTCCGCGTACTTCACGCACAGGGGGAAACATAAGTTTATGGCCCATACCAACGGGTACGATCGGCATCCATAAGTCGCGAGGGGAAGAACATCAACGAAAGAAAGTCCAAAGTAGTTCTCATTTAAATTGACCGAGAAATACTCGATGGTAGGCAGTGCGGGTACCACGAGCTTTTCATGTGCGCCTACAGGGTACGCATTGTTCTTCATCACGTATGGGTATAAATAACAGAAATCGTAGTAATGGAGCTTCACGCCCTCCGTAGGTGGAAAGTATAGTTTGAAGGGGTATGTACGTCCTCCAAACAAACTGAACCACATTTGAGAGGGTTTACTACCATTGTCCGTTCGATTGTCCTTATTTCGTCGAGGGACTGATCAGTCGTCTCCATCAACGCATCATATTCATGCGCCCATAATAACTTGTGAGTGAACTGGCTTCTTATACAGGAGTACATGCAAGACTATCGGCAGGAGATCTGCCAAGGATATCACCTGTGATACCACACTAACGACGTGGACATCCATGGTACCAACATCCATTAAAGGAATATACCGTCTTCTCTCCGATGCAAGATGCTCACTCAACCATCGATCCAAAAAACAACCATTGAACTTAACGACCACTTCCCTCGTGTTGCGAGCATGTTTAAAGCACGCCTGTCTGCTGTTATATGTGTGTGAGCCAGTAAATGGCATTATACAATAACTGCATGAATTGTTTGAGGCTATCATGGCAAGTACGGGTATGTACCGATGGATTCGTATGCAATGGGTATAAAGGGTACGTACGCGACAGGTATGATGGGTATGAACGGAATGACCTAACTTGTTCTCGTGTTCTCGAACTCGAATCTTACGTCTTCTCTACATGCTAATCTCAAACTAAATATATCTGAGCTGTTTCCCTTTCTCCTAATTCTACTGACTATCTAAAATTCTTTGACTATCTCACTTCTAAAGTGGAATATATTCTATCCCGCTCTCCCTTTGCTGATATCTCCATTTTACGAGATTTCAATGTTCACCACTACCTTTGACTTTCCTCCCATTTCACTAACGTCAGTGGTGAACTACCTTACAATTTTTCTATCCTAAATGACCTAGAGCAGATTGTACAGCATACTACTTGTATCACCAATCCTTGGAGACAGGCAAAACATTCTGGATTTATTTCTTACCTCTAGTCCTTACGCATTAATAATTTTTTCTCGGTTGGGCAACTCCGACCACAATCCTATATCTGTTTCCATTCCTATCGCTCCAATCCGGTCTTTGGATCCTCTCATTACATGGAAATCACCGAACTACATCCTCACAATCAACGGCGCAAAAGTGCCAAAGACGCCTCGTCTTTGGCACTTTGATGCCGTTGATTGGGAGGATGTAGTTCGATGATTTCCCATGTAATGTTTACTGCTCCCATTACCGGGGCCCTTCTGAGTGTGCTGAGTACATCACAGAGGCAATTCTCTCTGGAAGAGTACATTCCATATTCTATTCCAACTACTAATGCAAATAAACCATGGTTTAACTATACTTGTTCTAATACTATCCACAAAAGAGAGGAATCTTTCAGAAGGGCCGTCGCCATCCAACTTCTGACTTTCTCTCAGCCTATATCTCTGCCCGGAATCGTGCAAATCTGTTCTTAGACTCGCCAAAAACTCCTTCAACAGACAAAAATGTGAAACCTATCCAATTCTAATTCTTCTTGCTCTTTCTATCATCTAGTTAAGAACCTCTTCAAAAACTTTACTTCCTCTTTCCATCCTCTTTTCTATTCCGACGGCTCAGTTGCCGTCTCTTCTCCTGACAAAGCTGAACTCTTCGCTCAAACTTTCGCTTCCAACTCAACCCTGAACGATTCCGGTGCTGCTCCTCCACATTCTCCCTCTCATTTTATTATGTCTGAAATTAGAATCGCTTCCAAAGATGTTTTTTCTGCCCTATCTGGGCTCAACTCTAGAAAAGCGTAACGTCCTGATGGTGCTCCTCCTGTTGTTCTTATGAACTGTGCTCATTGCTGACACCCTACCGATGTAAACTCTTCAGTCTTTGTCTTACATCTGGAATTTTCTTTCTTAGTGGAAGCTCGCTTTCATTCTGACTGGCCCAGAGAAGGTTGACCGGTCTCACTCCTCCCACTATCGCCCAAATGATTTGATTTCTTGCCTTTCTAAAGTTTTTGAATCTATCTTTAATAGGAAGATTCTTAAACACCTCTCTTCTCACAATCTTCTTTCAGATTAGCAGTATGGGTTCCGCAAGAGACGCTCAACTGGCGATCTTCTTGCGTATCTTTCTGAATCTTGATCATCCTCCTTCCGGGATTTCGGTGAAACTTTTGCTGTTGCGCTAAATATATCCAAAGCTTTTGATAGAGTCTGGCACAAATCTTTAGTTTCGAAACAACCTTCCTTCAATTCCTATCCTTCTATCTGTGCTTTCATATCTAATGTCCTGTTTGACCGATCTATGGATGCGGTTGTAGATGGCCACTGTTCTTTTCTAAAGCTATCAAAAGTGGTTTTGCTAAGGGTTCTGTCCTGTTACCCTCTCTTTTCCTTTTATTTATTATTGATCATCTAATCGTACTTCCTTTACTATTCACTTGTATGCCGGTCATTCCACTATTCACTTCTCCAACCGCTTCCCAAAGCGTTCCCCCAACAGTCACTCCATGATTCGCGTAGGACGGCTGTGGAGCACCTGACCTTTGATCTTTCTGGTAACTATGATTGCGGTAGAGAAAACCTTGTGGCTTTCAATGCCTCAAAACCTCAGTTCCTCCATCTGTCAACTCGTTACAATCTTCCACACGACTATCCTTTTACCGTCAACAACAAACAACTGAATCCTTCCTCTTCTCTTAACATTCTTGGCGTTTACTTTTCTCGTATTCTTTCCTGGGAAGACCACATACACTCTCTTTCTAAAGCAGCCTCTAAGAGGTTAGGTGTACTCTATCACCTCCGCTGTGTCCGTCCCTGTATGGAGTATGCTTCTCATGCATGTGGAGGCTCAACCCACACAGTACTTCTTGACCGGGTGGAATTAATGATTTTTCGTTTCATCAATTCCCCACCTCTTAATCACTGTCTTCAATCCCTCTCTCTTTATTATTGCTATTATAATAGACACTGCTCTTCTGAATTCTCTAACTGCATGCCTCCTCCTTTAAAGAGAGCACGCAGCACCAGACTTTCAACACTTTCTTATTAATTTTCTGGCCAACTCTCTAACGGAAAGGTTAATCGGTATTTTCAGTCTTTCATCTACTCAACTGGTCAATTCTGGGACAGTCTTTGTCAATCCATCTTTCCTCCTGTCTATGACCTTCAATATTTCAAATGCAGAGTGTCTAGGCATCTCGAAAACCCTGGACCTTAATTTTTTCTCTCTTCTTCTATGGGTGGGCGCTTTTGCAGCATTCGCCCTTGGCCCCTTCTTCCTGTTTAAAAATAAACATACATTACTCTATAACCCTTGGTAGCGCTGAGGGTTCCATACGATTTGCGGAATTTGTATCTAATTCAGGAATTCGTTAATAACTGTATCATTCCACACATATATTCCCATAGAATCCTGGGACTACAAACATTCTCTATTTTTTAAATACACAGGAAACCAATGAATACCAGCTGCGCTCAATAAATCAGTGTTAATTATAAGACCTCCAGCTTCTTTCGTCATAGCTAGTTTCACCACTTCATCCTTCACGTATTTTCCAAAAAAATATGTCAAGCGTGAAATAACCCTTGTTCATAATCCCTTGAAAAATAATTTCATCCCTTTTAAAAGTCCGTTATAACATCTACAGTAAAACGGTCAATCAGACTTTGTGATTCCGGGTAGAATAGCACGCTCATAGAACTGGCTAATGAATTAATAAAATCGAGCCTAATACAAGATTTCCCTGTAGCTGAGGGTTTAAGTGCATGTTTACATTTGCGCATTGTTCCGTTGAAAGAACAAAAACCTATATATATTTACTCTATTTATAAAGTTATCAAACGTCACGCTTTTACCAATCCCGTCACACCCATTTATGTCTTGGACCAGGTTATAATAGGCCCGTGTATAAAGAGAAAATTCGTCATCTGTATAGTAAAATGTCTCTTATGAACCCCCTTACAGCCGAGCCATTAACCCTTTCTCGCGGGAGTTACCAAATGGTATCCGTCTACATATATAATTGAAATTTTATATTTATTTTCACATTTGAGAGGATATGATATAGTCGTCTGCGAAAGTTGTTTTTAACAAGTATAGCCGGCTGGGAAGGGTTAAGAAGCAATGGAATATTTTTAGTTCAAAATTTTTTAATTTGACTGAATATTTTTTATATTTCCCTGTCACGACATCTTGTTCTAAAATTGCAACAATTATTCTTCGAGGCAAAATTCTGAGGTCAACATTCTCTATCTGCTTGGAAGATAAGCCTGACATAACACTAAACATTTTCAGCTGCGTCCGATTTATAGGATATTTGGCATTAGCTTTTAGAAATCTTTTCTCAATATCCATCTGATAAGCAGCGGTTAATTTTACGCACCGAACTCTGAGGTATGCCTTCAAGACGTGAACCACCACGTAGCCTCTTCACTATTCTCATCTAGGTTTAAGAATAACTCGGGGGCTGTACGCGCGATTATAATCTTCATATCATCCCCATTCAATCAAGTACGGCTGTGTTGGTTGAGCCACCACATACATGAGAAGCATACTCCATACGGGGGCCCACAAGAGCCCTGTACATAGAGAGCAACTCAGCGGTGGTGAAGAAACTGCGGAGGTGGTACAACACACCTAACCTCTTAGAAGCTATTTTGGAAAGAGGGTATATGTGATATTCCCAGGAAAGATCACCAAAAAGGAAATTCCAAGAATGTTAAGAGAAGATGAAGGATCGTGTTGTTTGTTGTTGAAGGCAAAGGGATCGTCGTGTGGAAGATTGTGACGAGTATACAGATGGAGGAACTGAGCTTCATAGACATTGAAAACCATAAGGTGTTCTCTGTCCCAATCAGAGATAGCAGAAAGATTTGAGATCAGGTTTTCCATAGCCGTCCCACGCGAATCATGGGACTGTTCGTGGTGACGATTTGGGAAGCGGGTGGAGAAGTGAAGAGTAGAATCATCGGCATAGGAGTGAATAGGACAGGAAGTGCGAATTAAAAGATCAACAATAAGTAAAAGGAAAAGAGTGGGTAACAGGACAGAACCCTGAGCAACACTACTGTTGATAGCTTTAGGAAAAGAACAGTGGCCATCTAAAACTGCAGCTACAGATCGACCAGTCAGTTAGCATGATTATGAAAAGCACTGGAGCTAATACTGTGCCTTGTGGTACTGAGCTGAGGACCTATGATTCTGATGAAGATACTCCTTGTACTGTAACGACTTGTTGCCGCTCACTAAGGAAATTATATATCCATTTCCCTATTTTTCTTGTTATTCCCATACATTTATGTATTATGATTCCATGGTCACACTTGTCAAACGCTTTGGCAAAGTCTGTGTATATTACATCATAATTTTCATTACTCTCAAGTACATCAATAATGTTGTTGTAGTGTTCCATTAGTTGTGATAGGCATGATCTGTCTGACCGAAATCCATGTTGGTTATCATTGAATTTTTCTGAGTTTCCAAAATGTCATAGATTTTCTGTCTAACTATTCTTTCAAATATTTTAGCGAGATGAGATGTAAGCGACACTGGCCTATAGTTTTTGGCCTCGGATCGATTTCCTCCTTTATATATTGGGACTATGTTCGCGCTCTTCAGGATGCCCGGTACTTCTCCCGTGTCTATTGATCGTCTCCATATCCAATATAGAGGCTCAACGATTGCATTCTTGCAGTTTTTGATTAGTGTGGCATTCCATTTATCCGGTCCTGCCACTGAGTTTGCTTTTAGTTTACCTATAGGTTGTATAATATCATCTGTCGTAAAGTCGAAGTCCGTCATACTTTCCCCTTGTAGTTCTTCAAAGAACGTGTTTCTATCGCATATCAGCTTGTCAGTTTTTGGGATACTGAAAGATGATTCGTACTGAGCTCTTAATATTTCAGATACTTCTGTCAGATCATCAGATAAAGCACTGTTCTCGTTTTTCAGAGGTTCGATAGTCGCATGGTTTTTCGACTTCCTTTTTGCAGAATTACAGAAGTACTTTGAGTTAGCCTTTATCTCTTCTATAGCGTCGTCTTCTTTTTCTGTATGCTTCTGAATTAGTTCCTGTATGACTTCATCGATACTCTGCAGTTTATCATTTAATATTTTTCTGATCTTGTTATCTTTACAGTTACTTAATTTTGTTTTGATTATATATATATACTGTATATATATATATATATATATATATATATATATATGAGGGGTCCCGCGTCTTAAGGTACCTAAGCGCCAAGATTAAAATTCGCCAGAAATCGCCTCCAAAGTTAGTTCAGCAATAATCTGGCAATAGTATCTCTGTTATTAATTGAGCTAGAACGTTCATTTTTGGCTAAATCAGAGTTCTAAGTATGCTAATGAAGATGTTGATGAGTTTTTGGAATAGATTTTCATATTTTATATTTTATATATTTTTTTTTATTTTTTGATTTTCTTATTATGCCGAACTTTGGGTGCGATTTCTGGCACAGAATGAGGTGAAAAAAGTAGTTCGATTCATAAGGTTTTCAACCATACTTCTAGTGTCGTAAGGTCATTATAACCCAAACAACGTGATAGAGGAAGGGTGAAAATAGTGATATCTATCAAAAACACGTTTTCGCCCGTGGTGGCGCTTAGGTACCTTAAGACGCGCGACCCCTCAATTTATTATTATTATATATATATATTAACACCGACCTGAAATTATTTAAAAAAGTATCATTTATTTTTTAAGAAACCGAAAAAATGTGTATAGCATTCTTATTCAATTCCTCTAAATTGATTAAAAATTAAAAACTATCATACAGTATAACTTACACTCGCTTTTCGGTGCGCATTGTCCGTAGATTTCCATAATCGGCAATAACCAATTCTTCAGTGTGACGGCGAATTTCGATGTCATCGCGTGTAACGCACAATTCGTTCTGATCCTTGTTAACTACGTTGGTCGGGGTACAAAGGTCTCTCAACATCCCATTTTAAGTTCTAAAACAGAAAGTTATTACAATTATTGTATAATGGCCGCTTTAATATGACCAACATTCATCTGTAATATATATAGTAAACAAATCATTATTTCTAACTGACAATATGTCTTACGTTGCAATAAGATCAATTTCACCCACTGCAAAATTAAATGCGTACATGCACTCGTCTATTCCTGAATTAATAAAAAGAAAGAAAATACAGGGGTTGGATCACGCCTCACATAAATCAGAGGCTGCGAATATATATATATATATATATAAAAATTTATGCAACTACTTACAACTGGTAAACGGCATAATCTGCTGTGTGAGCGCGTTCATACTGGAGATGGAACCCAGTTTTAAAAAACCGGTTTTTAACAGGTGCTGAAAATTTTTAATCATCACCGAAACCGACGATAAGAACCGGTTTTCACATTTTTGCGCAAGTCTCCGATCACTTTGGTCCATTTTCTATGAAACAAACGTTTCCAAACGTTTAAAAACATAGTAATTACGTTTTGCATCGTTTCGTATCGTTTTTTGTTTGTTTATAAGGTAAATAATTGATGCTTCAGTCTTGAATGTTATGTGGATGATTGCACATTGATCAGTTAAGATTCTAAGATTTAATACTCCATCATGTCAAAGAAATCAAATGCTTGGTATCATTTCACTCGTAAGAATATAGAAGAAGCAGAGTGTATGACATGTCACAAAGTTTTAAAGTGTTGTGGAGGTTCTACTTCAAGTTTATCATCCCACATGAAAAATATTCATGGCATAAACATCGACCAGATTAATCAGCCATTGAAGAAACAAAGAACAGTGGAAGAGTTTGTGCAAAAAAGTCCATAGAAGAGGAAATTTCGAAACTTGCGTGTGTAAATGGACTGAGTTTCCAATCAATTGCTAAAAGTGAATTCATTCAAGAAAACCTAAGAAAGATAAAATACGACAATCCTCATCCAACTTCCCATAATGGTGTCAGAAAAATGGTGCTTAGTTTTTATGAGAAAAAGAGACATGAATTGGTCAACTACTTCAAGAATCAGGTGAGACAAGGAATCCGCTATTCATTAACTATGGATGAGTATACATCTTTGCAAAACCAAAGATATATTAATATTAATGTTCATGATGAAAATCGACATTGGTCTCTTGGTCTCATGAAAATAAATGGTTCTCTCGATAGCACCAAAACTATTGCAATCGTTAGGAAAAGATTGAAAGACTTTGGCTTGGACCTAGATAAGCATATCGTTGGTTGCACCACCGACGGTGCCTCAGTAATGGTCAAATTTGGAAGAGAAATAGTACCTGATCACCAGCAATGCATTGCACATGCTATACATCTCGCGGTTTCGGATATCTTATATTCAAAAACTGCTGAAAATTCAGTTGAAGGGGAAAGTGACCCTATCCCTGAAGATGAAGCCATCGAAGAACATGAACACACTGCACATGAGTTAAGCGAAGATAAATGTGAAATTTTATGCACTGATACAATTTTTGAGTCCGACATAGATGACGTAATTGTTCTTCCAAAACTTCGAGAAGATTACTTAAAAGTAATAAATAAGGTGAGAAAAATCTGCCGCATATTTCGAAAGTCTCCTTTGAAAAATGAGAGATTGCACGATTTTGTCAAAGATGAATTTAATGAAAGGAAATGAAGCTTATCCTTGACTGTAGAACGAGGTGGAACAGTCTTTTGGCCATGATAGAAAGATTTTTGAAACTCAAAAATTGCATTCCCAAGGCCCTCAGAGTGATACGCTCAACAGAGACGATTTCAGATGAAGAATGGAATGCTCTAAAGAGCCTCTTTGACACGCTTCGTCCACTGGAAATTGTTTTAAAGGGACTCTGTTCCGAAGATGCAAATTTGCTCAAAGCTGAATCTTCCATGAAGTTCATTTTGGATAAATTTGAAAGCAAAAACAATCCTTTAGCTTTTGAGCTACGTCAGTGTCTCATTGATCGCTACTCATCGAGAAGACAAAAAGAAGCTGTCGCCTTGCTGAGTTTTCTCCACAATCCCGAGGTCTTGAAAAATGAATCATCAGCACCGTTCCTCTTTCCTTCGAGACAAGCACTTAAGAAGTATGCGGATCATACATTTAAAAGGCTTTTTCAAGAAGCTTGCCAGATTTCAGAAACAGACGACCAAGTCCAATCAATTGCTTCGAAACTCGAAGATTCACAATGCAGCTCAGGTCGTGAGTAAATGATGACGATCAACTTATGAACGAGTACATGTGTGAGATGAACAAACTGAAAATGAAACCCAAGAAAGATTCTTCTGAGACCTTTGACGTAAACAATGAATTCAAATATTTTGAAGCTACTTTGAATAGAAGCGAAAATTTGGATCGAATGTACGAGCCGTTGCTTACAAAAAAAGCCACCAACGTAGAGTCCGAGTGTTTTCAGCTGCTGGTTTATTCGTCACAAAGATTCGATCAAGAATGTCAGATCAGACACTTAATGCTCTTTGTTTTCTCAAGTGTTATTTAAAAAATCAAGTTCGATAATAAACTTTTTAATTCAAATGTTATACATACTTGATTGAATCAATTACTGTAAAACCTTATTTCTGATTTAATATTTTGATCATTTACCTCCCTAAAAAGCATACAGAATCCCATCCGTGAAAAGAGTGAAAACCGGCTTTAAGAATATAGCGACGGTGAAAACCGGTCTTACACTTTTCGGTTATTTCCCATCCCTAGTTCATACACAATTTTTGATTCTTCTACCGGATCTTTTAAACTCTTTCCCCCCCCAACATACTCTTTTCAACAATCACCACCCCACTGTTGATCTTTTCAACTATATCCCCCCCCCCCCCCCCCCAAAGTTTAAACTCTGTAAATTAACCAAAATAAGATAAGAAAACAATAACAACAAATTTATTATTTATTGCAAACATGTAATAAATTGAGAACTATTATTTACATAGGATAAAATTTGGGTGCGCGGTTAGGTCAAATGTACACCCTTGACGATTGGTTAGGTTTAGTCGTGATATTTGCGTTAGTTTTAACGAAAATATCACGATTAAACCTAACCAATCGTCAAGGGCGTACAGTTGACCTAACGGGGCATTCAATGAATCTAACCGTGTATTCCGTTGACCTAACCTGGCATTCAATTAACCTAACCGGGCATTCAGTTGACTTAACCGGGCATTCAATTAACCTAACCGGGCATTCAGTTGACCTAACCGGGCATTCATTTAACGTAACCGGGTGTGTGTGTGTATATATATATATCGAAACCTATGGTAAAATTATTGAATGCCCGGATAGGTTAATTGAATGCCCGGTTAGGTCAACTGTACGCCTTTGACGATTGGTTAGGTTAAGTCGTGATATTTTCGTTAAAACGCGGGATATTTTTTCTACCCGCACGAAGGGTAGCAAACCTAACTGAATGCCCGGTTAGGTTAATTGAATGCCCGGTTAGGTCAACTGAAAACCAGGTTAGATTCATTGAATGCCCGGTTAGGTCAACTGTACGCCCTTGACGATTGGTTAGGTTTAGTCGTGATATTTTCGTTAAAACTAACGAATATATCAATACTAAACCTAACCAGTCGTCAATAAGTAAAACCTGTTAAATTATCTCCCCTAATATTGACCTTTTAAACTATGTCCCCCCTCTCTGAAGCTGGGGGGGAAACAGTTTAAAAGATCCCTTCTACCATTTCGACAGATTGTTTCAAACACTCGCCTCCATCTACTTCACTACAGAATTCGTTTCTAAAAATAAAAGATTTAAAAATGAAATTTTATGTGATTTACATAAAGACCTTTTGAGTTTTCAAAATGTGTACATGGCGAAATAAGTAAATATATATTAGGTCTTTGAGCACAGCGTTTTGAATCGCCCATATATATATATATATATACAGGGTGGGCGGAAAGTAGCTCCCTATTTTGGATTGGTAAAAAAATACGTATATTATCCATTTATTTCAGAAGAAATAATATGAAAAGGTAGGCATACATTGTAGGTTTTCTCTAAAATTGAATGTGGGGTCCAATTCTTTCCACCAGCTTCTGGAGCCGCCCAGGAATGGCGTCCACTGACTTTAGCAGGAACTCCGGCGGGATGGAGGACATGACTTCCCGAATTCGGTCCTCCAGTTCTTCCAATGTCCTCGGTTTGGTGCGGTAGACTTCTTCCTTTACCCACCCCCAAAGAAAGAAGTCGCACGGTGTCAAGTCGGGGCTCCTGGCTGGCCATTGATGTGGACCACGACGACCCATCCAACGCCCAGGGAAGTGGGCATCCAGCCACTCACGGACAACAAGAGCGAAGTGCGGAGGGGCGCCATCTTGCATAAATATCAGATCGTCGATGTTCTCCCAGTGCTGACAACCGGCCAGACCTCGTTTCGCAACATAGCAAGGTACCGCTCAGCATTCATGGTGTTGCGCAGAAGGAACGGGCCCACAACCTGATCTGAGGTCATACCACACCACACCGTTACACTGAACCGATTCTGCCGTTTTTCAGCGGTAACCGTGCGACTTCTTTCTTTGGGGGTGGGTAAAGGAAGAAGTCTACCGCACCGAGGACATTGGAAGAACTGGAGGACCGAATTCGGGAAGTCATGTCCTCCATCCCGCCGGAGTTCCTGCTAAAGTCAGTGGACGCCATTCCTGGGCGGCTCCAGAAGCTGGTGGAAAGAGTTGGACCCCACATTGAATTTTAGAGAAAACCTACAATGTATGCCTACCTTTTCATATTATTTCTTCTGAAATAAATGGATAATATACGTATTTTTTTACCAATCCAAAATAGGGAGCTACTTTCCGCCCACCCTGTATATGATGAATAAAACCAAGAAGGAAAGGAAACACAGAAATGGAGCACCATTCTGTTTCCTTTCCTTCACGTGTTACTTTCGTGAAATAATTTTCACACATATATATATATATATATATATAAATATATATATATATATATATATATATAATATATATATATATATATATATATATAGATATATATATATATTATATATATATATATATATATATATATATATTAGGGTGTTTCACGGCAGTGTGGTTGATGGATGAAGTGAAAGGAAGTTCAATCCACATTAATGCCCCTGTTCCTTTTGCCGAGAAAACTCGTCTGAACAGGTTTCAACCAGATCAGAATACGTTTAGGGGTCCCGAGATTTGACGCTTCAGATTGCTTAGGTATTTCTAATTTCAGCTGTTCTAGTGTTAGTCGACTGCCTTGCTTCCTGGCGGAAGGGTGCACTGCTCTCTGTCCTTCGTGTCAGTTGTCGAGTTTTGTCCTCGTTGTGTCTACCGTTGTGTATTTGTACTCTTTTCTAATTCATATATTTCCTCATTGCAGATAAACATGGCAACTCGAAGCAAGAAAGAGGTTTGGCTCATCGGACACCCGAATAAGGAGATCCTGGGTAGCCGCCTGCCGACGAAGTTGCAAGTCTTGCAAAAGTGCTTCTTCCATCAAAAACAGGGAAACCTAGGACGGAGAAAATGTCTGAACCTCTGTTTGGATGCTGTGATGGTGTTCTGGAAAAGAGCAAGGATCCCTACTATGAGGCGGGACAGCGCCCTTCGGAAAATGGAAGCTCTGCTCCAGCGTTACGACAAGTTCGTGAAAAGCAGGAACAGATCCGAGGAGAGCTGTCGTGTTGCGGAAACATGTTGAAGGCGGAACTCAAGAACGAAATCTTCGATATTGGTCATTCCAATGCCCTTTCTATATTGACAAACGAGGAAGACAAGCTCTTCTACAAGAGTCAGCAGGAGGACCCAGAGAGCAGTATGGGATCGGCAGACATGAAGCTGGCCGAAATGGAGAGTAGGAAAAGGCGTCGAGAGGAACAGCAGGAGGAGAGACGACACCGTGAATTCGAGCGGGCCAAGACGGTTACAGAAGCTGCTACTCTTGAAGACAGCTCCTCGTCCTCGGCGTCGCCATCTACGGAAGATGATCCCTCCTTGGCAGCCTCCACGTCTGCTTCATGTCCTTCTCCGAGGAAGCGGTTGAGGAACCTCATCACTCAGGATGTGGCTGTCGAGTACGACCGGATGAACATTTCTTATCGTGATGCAGCGATGTCCTACGCCATCTTCGCGCAATCCTTGGGGCACGATTTCAACGAGGTATCCATCTCCTCTTCCACAATGTCTCGTGCTCGCCAGTCGCTTCGGAAGCAAGCAGCAGAGGCGTATCAAGAGGGAGAATTCTGTCCTGAGGAGCCCTTGGTGTTGCACTGGGACGGGAAAATGCTGCCTGAAATCACAGGTGACGGATCTGTGGACCGGATTGCTGTGCTGGTCACCGAGAACGGCCAGGAGAAGCTGCTTGGAGTTCCGAAAGTTCCAGCTGGCACGGGAGCGGAGACAGCACGCGTCTGCATTGATCTTGTGCGGGAATACGACCTGTCCGAACGAATCAAGGGGTTATCATTCGACACAACGGCATCGAACACCGGGATTCACATGGAAGCCTGCGTCAAGATTGAGGAGGGTCTCGGGAAGCAACTTCTTTACCTAGCATGCAGGCACCATATGTACGAAATCGTCCTGGCCCAAGTCTTCCGGTCTTCGATGGGTCCCACCTCTGGGCCCGAGACTGGGATCTTCAAAAGATCCCAAGAGCAGTTGGGTTTCATCGACCGATCTCTTATCACCACTGCTATTGATTCATATAGCTGCAGCATCGCTGGACCTCTTCAGGGTCTCAAGGACCGAACTGTCTTTGTCGTGAGGGAAGCTCTGGCTTCTGGTCAGCCGCGGGATGACTCCCAAGAACTTCTTCAACTGGTTATCCTCTTTCTCGGGGAAGAGACTGTCGCCAATGTGCCACTGCGGAAGCCAGGAGCATACCACCATGCGCGGTGGATGGCGAAAGCCATTTACGGATTGAAGCTGTACCTCCTTCAGGACCAGTTCAGGATGACCGGGCGGGAGCTGAAAGGAGTCAAAGAAATCTGCCTGTTCGTCGCCCTGGCCTAAGCAAAGGCTTGGAGTCGTGCGATGAGAGCAGAGCAGGCCCCACGTGTGGATCTGGAGTTCTTGCTGGACCTGGAAATACTGCAGGAAGATGCCGTGATCGTCGACGTCGCCAAGCAAGCGCAAGCGGCCATGAAACGACACCTCTGGTACTTCTCCGAGACGCTGGTCGGCTTGGCATTCTTCTATCAAGGGGTTCCTCAGGAAGAGAAACAAAGGATGCGAGAGAACCTCGCCAAGCCGGCATCGAGGAAAGCGTTGAAGCGTCTGGAGGGGAAGACCGTCCTCGGCTCCTTCAAAGGAAAGAAGATTTCGGATTTCGTTACCTCGAGGACGAAGGATCTCTTCATCGCACTCGGGATCAACGGCGCCTTCGTCGAAAGTCCCGCTTCGTCTTGGGAAAGCGACCCACACTACCAAGCAGGCCTAGCTAGGGTCCGCGTCCTGGCTGTTGTGAACGACTCGGCTGAACGGGGGATCGCTCTCATCGAGAAATTCAATACTGCCCTAACAACGAAGGAAGAAGACAAACAGTACCTGCTGAAAGCTGTTTTCAAGAACAGGGAGGATTTTCCGAAGAAGCAGAAGGGGGAAATGATGAAGAAGTGATGAGTCTGTGCTCTCTGACGTAAGGCGTGATTTCTCGGGACCACTTATTGTTGTCGAAGGAGTCTCATTCTTGGCCAGGAGTGATAAATATGTAAAACGAACACGGGCATCTATGTGGATTAAAAATATAATGTGGTTCTCATTTATGAAACACCCTATTATATATACACCGTGTGATTACAAATGATCTTCCCGTCTTTAAACATTCATTATAAAAAACTAGCAAAGCTACAGCGAAAAGCAAGATATACAAATAAAGAATATTCAGGGAATTTTTATTTTAATATTGAACACGTCAGAGATAGCCCTAAAGTTAACGTGTTTTGTGCTCTTACCGCTGAGAAAGTGTATGGTCCATTCTTCTTTGCTTAATAAACAATTAACTGTATCATTTTCCGGGATAGGCTACAGGTGTGGCTGATGCCCCAGCTGTTAGAAGACAAAGCGGATGTTTTCTTTCAGCGGGATGGTGCGCCACCCCATTTCCACAATGAGGTTATAACATTCCTGAATGAGCAATTGCCTGATCGTTGGATCGGGCGTCGGGTCCCATTCCATGGCCGGATCGTTCGCCCGATCTAACCACTCTTGACCTCTTCCTCTGGGGCTATGTCAGAAATGAAGTGTTTGTTACACCGATGCCAACAACTTTGGAACATTTGAAGGAAAGGATACGTGAGGCTGTTTGAAAAGTTCAGTATGATATGCTACAAAATGTATGGAATGTATGGAGGGAAGTAGAATACCGCTTTGATGTCTGCAGAGTGCAGAGCCACAAAAGTTCATATTGAATTTCAATATGAACTTTCGTACACTCTATGACATGTTTCAATATCGTTGAGTGTAGAGCCATCAGTCAGTCAGAGGTGCATCGCGGTGTTCGTATTTGTAACTTCTTACCGTAAATAAGTGCAGTCTGGTGAAAAAAATCTTAAAAGTTTTTGTGCTATTCAATAATAGTGTGCATTTGAAATGAGAATGGAGGCTTATTTAAACAGACATGCATCTCGTGTATGGACTTGCCGAGTGTCATGTGGCCGCAGCAAGACGTCTGTATGCGGAAAGGTTTCCGAATCGCCGTCTGCCAGATAAGAAGACCTTTCAGAGAATGGACGAGCGTCTTGGTGATACAAGATCATTCAAACGAGCGAGTTTCAGATGGTGGTAGACCAATCAGCGCTAGAACTGTTGAGTTGGAGGAGCGGGTCCTGAACCGCGTGGAGGAACATCCTGGTTTCAGCACCCGAAGGATAGCAGCAGCAGAGGGTGCAAGATACACAAATGTGTAGAGAATTTTACGGGAACAACAGCTCTACCCATATCACATTCAGAGAGTACAAGGCCTTACTGAAGCTGATTTCCCACCACGAGAGGCTTTTTGTATTTGGTTCCTTCAACAGTATGCTCGCGATCCTCTTTTTCTATCTTCCGTGTTGTTTTCTGATGAGGCTGCCTTCACAAGAAATGGCGTGATCAATTTTCACAACACTCATCACTGGGCCGAAGAGAATCCGCATACCATCATTCAGACAAGGCACCAACATTTAATATCAATGTATGGGCAGGATTTATTGCCGTCAACTTAATCGGTCTTTTTTTTTGCCTGGATTAACATGAAAATCCTATTTCAATTTTTTAAGCGATTTAAGCGATTTACTAGACGAAGTTCTTCTTGTCCGACGTCGTATGTAGTTTATGCATGACGGCGCTCCGCCTCATTTCCATGATAAATGGACCTGAATCCATTCGATTTTTATCTGTGGGCTCATCTGAAATCCATCGTTTACGTGACACTCATTGACAACGTTGAAATGCTTCGCCAACGTGTAGAACAAGGATGCCAGAAAATCCGAGAAATACCTGGAATGTTTGAACGCGTCAGACAGTATATGACGACGCGTGTTCAGGCGTGTATTCAAGTGCAAGGCGGTCATTTTGAGCACTTCCTTTAAAGGTAAGGCGGATACATGCTGCAACACATAACGGGCTGTAACTCGGACGCAAAGCGATTTTGGGCATATGTTTCATTGTTTTCAGGTCCTGAATTCATCTTGAAAGTGCGTCCAACATGTTATGAAACACCATATGTATACCGTATATATCGGTATAATTTCAATTTTTAGTTTCTTTTTCTTAAGTAAGGTTAATTACGATTGATTTTATTAGAACTGATCCATTTTAATATTCTCAGATTTTGTAAACGAGTTACAGTATCTGATTTCCTATCAGACATGAACCTTCAGCAAATAACAACAGCAACAACAACAACAACAACCGACACCAACCTCACAGCAGAACATTTTAAAGAAACTGCGTTTTCAGATAAAGATAAATAACCACATCAAATCAATGACGCAAATTCCCAATAAACAAGAGAATCATTTTAGCAGAATAACTTTCTCCTTCCTTTCAGAAGACAATCGAATACAAAAGCAATAAAGACGCGCACAGTTCACAGCTGCATATTCCACGCTATAATCTTCCATTTCTTAATGGGGAATATTTTACCCCTATCAATTTCCATTTCAGTTTCACTCCCCGAAGTCTGAAGTGAATTTAAGAGGATAAAGAATAGAGGTTGACCGACCTTGTGGTTTCATTTGTTTTTGCCAACTATTTGTCCACTTTGAAATTTTAAGCGCGTAATAAAGATGTAAACTTTTGACATTTGACATTTGAATGGTCATAAAAAGCAAATTATTTGCGTTCACAGAAAATAAAATAAATATTTTTGAAAAAGTATCAAAATAAAAAGGCCAAATAAGTTCATTGATTTTATAACATCGACACTACGTTAATATCTTAAAGCAAGAAAAAATTTATAATTCGCATTTTAAATGGTGAGTTTATTTCGTTATATATATATATTAGGGTGATTCAAATATGGGGGTAAAAAATTTTGTTTTATATTTTAATGTGTTCAACCCTTTAAATGGTTCATTTCAGCATAAAAACAACTATCCTAAAATATTTTAGCAAATTTTTAATTTTTAGGGGTTGCTACCAGCAATTAAAAATTGACAGAACGACTCAAATTGTCAAATTTTTCCACACCACCCAGGGGGTACAGTACAAGGCGCATTGCTTTTTTTTAATGTGGAAAGCTCCCCCGTAGGTCCTACCATAACCACAAGCATGCATAATTAAACTAGCATGATATTTGAGACATTAGCTGTCCTTACTTCATCAATGTTTCTTTCTTTCTATCAGGGTAAACAGCCCTGTAGTTTTTCACTACTTGTAGCAAGAATTGTTTTTGATCTTCGTCATGTGTTAGTATTTTATTATATTCATCCATTAATTTTACTCCTCTTTCCGCTATATCATTCACGACTTTACACTGTTTGATAGATTTCTTAGCGGAGTTATACTCTTCATCATTATGCCATTCTTTAGCATCTTTGAGTAAAAATTTTGAACTAAATTCTGTTATTGTAAAGAATCTTTGAGTATTTGATGACAAAATCTTCTTATTTCTTCGTTGGAATAAGTGCAGGATCTAGAAAAGCCCGTTTTGCAGGAAGAGTTTCTGTTGTATTTTGCAAGGCCTTTACAATTTTGTTTTTCGTTTCAGTAGGCACTTCATCATCATAAAAGGCTAAGGCTACCAGTTCTTCTGATAGGTACCAGAGGTGACCTAACAGTTTTTTAATAGCAACAAATGCAATTGTGTCATTTATTTGTTTGTAGACTACAAGATTCTGTAATAATTCCAGAGCAAGACGAGGAGCGCAAGATGGCACAGGAGCTGTAAACCATGCCTTTACATATAACCGAGTAGCAAATAGACAGATGTCTTTTAGTCTTTTTTTGTCTTTTACTGAAATTTTGAATTGAGATTTGAACATAAAAATTTTTAATGAATATGTAATTTTGGCCATCCACCTAGCCCGATGAAGTCCCGCTGGATGTTTAAATTTGATTCCACCTTTTGGTTCACCTCCCAAAAAAATAATTGTTAACTGCAATAGTTCTAGGTAATCGTCTCTTGGTTGGAATGTATCTAGTTGATTTGTTGCAAATATAATTATGTCATCTTTGATGTCATGAATATTTTCATAGATATCTGGATCTGATAATGCTGTCTCGTAGTCCTCCTTATTAATGCTGACCATTTTTCTCTGAACTTCTTAAAAAGGACTATATCTGGGCCAGAAGATGGTGATAAAGACTTTGAAAACAACAGCTTCCAGCATAATTTCAAATATATGGTGTCGACATGCCAGCCACAATAAATCGTTGTCGAATTTTTGTTCTAGAAGAATAGCTGCACCATTTCTAGGACCAGTATTGGCTGCCGTTGTATTGAAACACATGCATTTTATTTGTTCGCAGATGTCCCATTCAAGCGATGTCTGATTGTTTGCATTAAAAAGAGACGCATTTCTGTCCTCAATTTTGCAACATCAAGACTTCCTAATAATTTATCATCAAACAATTTTCTACGTTTGCCAACCTTACTTTTCCATGTTGAAGGTTGTGCAGCACAGAAACCAGATTCATCACTTTTACTCTCCTCTGATTCTGATTCTGATGATGTACTGGTGAGTATGACAGCCTCTTCACTCTTCTTTCTTTTGATCTCTTCTTCTGCTTTCCTCTTTTCTTAACGTTGTTGCTTTTCTGCTGCTCTTTGCTCTTTGCTCTTTTTAGCAACAGCCTTATCAATGGTACCCATTTTTCCATGACGTCCTTTCTCACGTTGCATTTCAAGAATTTCTTATCATCTTCTATTTTTATAAGCTGCATAGCATTCTCATGAGCAATGCCAAATAAGTTTTCCAGTTTATCTTTCCATTTTTCTTCTTTATTATTTAAATTTTGTGATCTTTTCAATTTGTTTGCTTTGTTTTTCTTAAGCAGCTGTCATTCCTTCAGTATTCCTTGAATTTTATCTACTACATGATTCTTTGTTTTGCTGGTATTCCTGCTTTTTTCCAAACTGCTAGCACATCATCTGCAGTAGAGCAGCATGATTCTCTAATGTCTTGCTTTTAATATTTCTGTAGTGCATGAAGAGGGCCATCATTTCCTTCTCTGATGGTAATACGGATGTTTTAGTACTGCAGAGGGCTGCCCAATTAGCCATACTTCAGTTTCTTTTCTTGTAGAACTTCTCCCAAATGAGCAACTGGATGATGGTGAGTTAGGCCTAGCTTCCATAATCGATTAATTGGTATCAAAATTACGAGTTCCAAGCAACAATTAAAAGCAAGCTAGTATATAAACCATTAATTAAAAATTCTGAAATATAAACAATTAAACATAAAATCATAAGTTGTAAAAACAAACAAATTGAAAAAGAGGGAAACTTTGACGCCTGGTAGCACATAGTAAATTTTATTTAAAATTCACCAAATTTGGCATACACTACTTTTTTGTCATAGGGAACAAAAATACAGGTTGAACAATTAAAAAAAAAAAATTTGATTTTTTTGAATCACCCTAATATATATATATATATATGAATAGAAACGACATAAGTGTTAAGGAACGTCTCTGCACACGAGGAGGAGAGATAACGAATAATGAAAAATGAGGCGAACCGCCCAGGAATCGAACCCAGGGCCTTCCAATTGCCGGTCGGACGCTCTACCATTATGCTACGGACCTCACTCAATCACAAATCGAAATTCTCCCACATAGGGCAGAAACCAATGCCCTGAGAGGGCACCCTCGCAAATCGTGAATATGCGCATATAACTGCAATGACCGCGCAGTATATAAATGAATAGAAACGACATAAGTGTTAAGGAACGTCTCTGCACACGAGGAGGAGAGATAACGAATAATGAAAAATGAGGCGAACCGCCCAGGAATCGAACCCAGGGCCTTCCAATTGCCGGTCGGACGCTCTACCATTATGCTACGGACCTCACTCAATCACAAATCGAAATTCTCCCACATAGGGCAGAAACCAATGCCCTGAGAGGGCACCCTCGCAAATCGTGAATATGCGCATATAACTGCAATGACCGCGCAGTATATAAATGAATAGAAACGACATAAGTGTTAAGGAACGTCTCTGCACACGAGGAGGAGAGATAACGAATAATGAAAAATGAGGCGAACCGCCCAGGAATCGAACCCAGGGCCTTCCAATTGCCGGTCGGACGCTCTACCATTATGCTACGGACCTCACTCAATCACACAAATCGAAATTCTCCCACATAGGGCAGAAACAATGCCCTGAGAGGGCACCCTCGCAAATCGTGAATATGCGCATATAACTGCAATGACCGCGCAGTATATAAATGAATAGAAACGACATAAGTGTTAAGGAACGTCTCTGCACACGAGGAGGAGAGATAACGAATAATGAAAAATGAGGCGAACCGCCCAGGAATCGAACCCAGGGCCTTCCAATTGCCGGTCGGACGCTCTACCATTATGCTACGGACCTCACTCAATCACAAATCGAAATTCTCCACATAGGGCAGAAACCAATGCCCTGAGAGGGCACCCTCGCAAATCGTGAATATGCGCATATAACTGCAATGACCGCGCAGTATATAAATGAATAGAAACGACATAAGTGTTAAGGAACGTCTCTGCACACGAGGAGGAGAGATAACGAATAATGAAAAATGAGGCGAACCGCCCAGGAATCGAACCCAGGGCCTTCCAATTGCCGGTCGGACGCTCTACATTATGCTACGGACCTCACTCAATCACAAATCGAAATTCTCCCACATAGGGCAGAAACCAATGCCCTGAAAGGGCACCCTCGCAAATCGTGAATATGCGCATATAACTGCAATGACCACGCAGTATATAAATGAATAGAAACGACATAAGTGTTAAGGAACGTCTCTGCACACGAGGAGGAGAGATAACGAATAATGAAAAATGAGGCGAACCGCCCAGGAATCGAACCCAGGGCCTTCCAATTGCCGGTCGGACGCTCTACCATTATGCTACGGACCTCACCAATCACAAATCGAAATTCTCCCACATAGGGCAGAAACCAATGCCCTGAGAGGGCACCCTCGCAAATCGTGAATATGCGCATATAACTGCAATGACCGCGCAGTATATAAATGAATAGAAACGACATAAGTGTTAAGGAACGTCTCTGCACACGAGGAGGAGAGATAACGAATAATGAAAAATGAGGCGAACCGCCCAGGAATCGAACCCAGGGCCTTCCAATTGCCGGCGGAACGCTCTACCATTATGCTACGGACCTCACTCAATCACAAATCGAAATTCTCCCACATAGGGCAGAAACCAATGCCCTGAGAGGGCACCCTCGCAAATCGTGAATATGCGCATATAACTGCAATGACCGCGCAGTATATAAATGAATAGAAACGACATAAGTGTTAAGGAACGTCTCTGCACACGAGGAGGAGAGATAACGAATAATGAAAAATGAGGCGAACCGCCCAGGAATCGAACCCAGGCCTTCCAATTGCCGGTCGGACGCTCTACTACCATTATGCTACGGACCTCACTCAATCACAAATCGAAATTCTCCCACATAGGGCAGAAACCAATGCCCTGAGAGGGCACCCTCGCAAATCGTGAATATGCGCATATAACTGCAATGACGCGCAGTATATAAATGAATTAGAAACGACTAAGTGTTAAGGAACGTCTCTGCACACGAGGAGGAGAGATAACGAATAATGAAAAAATGAGGCGAACCGCCCAGGA
>JAJOZX010009705.1:85000-142061 GCA_023014485.1 Bathynomus jamesi | reverse complement strand
ACCGGTTTTCACATTTTTGCGCAAGTCTCCGATCACTTTGGTCCATTTTCTATGAAACAAACGTTTCCAAACGTTTAAAAACAGTAATTACGTTTTGCATCGTTTCGTATCGTTTTTTGTTTGTTTATAAGTGTAAATAATTGATGCTTCAGTCTTGAATGTTGTGAGGATGATTGCACATTAGGATCACTTTTCACTTTTTTTTAAAATTATAGCTGGTCAAAGTTTTTCCCATGATTTGGTTCAGTGGAAGTACACTGACACCATTTTTAACCCAAATCGATCAATATTTAGGGGTCGCGCATCGACCTTGAAAATTTCAATTTTGGAAATTTGGCCAAATTGACAATTTTTTACTAAATAAAGATAAATCATCAAATGACCATATTTTCTGAATCCTCTCAGTGAAAGAAATCCTCTCAGATACTTACCAAGTTGATAGAACAAGTGGTTTAGAAGTTATACTCACCTTGAGATAGCATTAAAATTTAAAATGCCGTATTTGTCCCGTACCTCCATATGCTGTCTGCCATTGTCTGCTTTTTAGGATAAGATAAAACGAATAAGGAAAGATCAAATGTATTTTGTATTAAAACGGTTTACCGATATAACTAAAGGCACTTACTCCGGTGCCCCTAACTAGGTTCAAAAACTATGAATCGTGGTTAGAACACACGTCATCTTAAGGCGTGCGCCAAGTACTCTCTCTGCTAACTCCCTTTCCCTCTGCGCTACGTCATCTTGGCAAGTGACGACTTCTTGAAGAAGTCACCGAGTTCTTTCCGGCTCTTTTCCACGAGCTGAAGAAGACCCTGCAGCTGTGACTCGTCTTTTGTGAGTGTTCGTGTAATCTTCTATCAGTTTTATCCCTCTCTTTGCCACGTCGTTGGTAACTTTCAAATGCGAGATGACATTCTTCAGATCACAGTAGTTCTTATCTTGATCCCACTTATTCACCGGCAGAGTGAGCCACGTAGACGCGCACACCTGCAGGCCTGTGAACACGAACCACGATGACTCATCGATCAGGTCCGGAAGGCGCGTCGTGTCATCAACCGAGACGTTGTCATACGTGAAGTCCTCGGGCACAGCGAGGCGGCACAGCTTCTTTGCCATCTCGTGCTTCACAGTGTCTTCCACTTTGTTACTGCAGAGGGCGAGGAAAACGACGGTCTGAGGCCTCAGATACCACAAGTGCCGCCTGATCACTGCCAGTGAAGCCTCTGCAATCTCGCGATCCACAGCTCTGTACTGCAGAAGACGCTGGTACAACACAAGGTCATTCAGCGGGGCATCAGCTGCGACAGGAGCCGCCAGCCAGGCAGGTGCGTAGAGGAGTGCAGTAAATAGTACCACTCTGAAGTTTCTGTACCAGCTCGTCGTCGAACTCCAGCTGACCGCTGAACATCAGGAGCTTCGTGTAGTAGATGATCTGAAACGAATACGCACTGTGATGTATAAATACCGATACCACTCCATATAAGTTTGTTTAATGGTAAATTATTTATCTTATTTTTTTATGGTAGGGACTTCAAATGGCTGTTTGCAGAAGGCAATACAATATTTAACTTCTAATTCAAAATACCAACCTTGGCCATCCACCTCGCATGATGGTAGGCTTCTGGGCGCATGAAGTGTGTGCCACGACGTGGCTGGGCCCCGAGTACCAGGAGTGTAATCTCCGCCACTTCTCGGTAGTCTTCTCTGACAAGACCAGAAGCGGTGCCGAGGAACTTGACTGCCTCATCTCGGAGCTCCATCAGCCACGTCACCTCCGCCAAATGCTCGATCTCCAGCTCGCGATAAGTCGAGAGGTCGAGCTTGTCCCACCTGAAAGGGGTTATGAAAATATTGCATGAAAACGACTGAAGTTTCCCTTTTCGACTGCTATTAACATCATTAGTAGAAGGACGCTGATATCTCAATTGCTCTGAAGGCAAAAAATCATTGGAGAAAACAAATGCGCCTTAGACTTGAAATTCACCTTCTCCTCAGATACTGGAACAAAGGTTCAGTTGGTGCTGTTTCTTCCAAACGCGGTGATGACCACTGCCCCCACGATGAGCTCCATAACGTGATGGCGACAGCCCAGCTGGAAGAGCGGTTTACCAAGCATGTTCTCCAGCCGGACCACCGCACCCTGCACCCTCCCCGTATTGGAGGAAGTTGTGTCGAAGCACAGTCCAATCACGTTGTTCTCGCATCCCCAGTCTTTGAGAGCACGAAAGGTCGCCTGGGCCTGGGACAGACCGGTGCCGTCAGCAACAGTCGGAACGGCCAGCAACTTTCCTTCTGTGCATTGGGAGCTCCGGAGATGAGAATCGCCTGGCGGTGCTCCAATGATCCAGGAGAGTCCTGAAACGTATGTCATACATGCCAATCCATTATCGTCCACTGGAATATGTCATTCCACTGTCGTCACTGGAACATGTTAATTCACTGTCGTCCACGGTGAGGGCAAAACTGACCTTGATTACTTTACCGTCCCAGTGGACGACAGCATGCCTCGGAGATACGAAGGATTTCTGCACAGCTGTCGACACTTCACAACGATGTGCCACTCCTCCACGGCGAGACGTGTCCTTCGAGATACTGAATTTGTCCAGGTCTGCGGGCCGATCTGCCGAACGTAGGACTGCCGCCACGACACTTGCCACCTATGTGCGAAATTGAAAGGAAATTGACAAGGATGCGTATGGTTTTTATGTGACAAAATAATCACTAAATTTTCCGTCGTTACGTCTATTATATCTTTGTCAAGGAAAGATCATTGCTGATATATACACACCTTATTGGACATCCGGAAGCGATCACCCACTTCAATAACAGCCGGTGCATTGAGGATGCGGTGAGGAAGGCTGATTGATACAGTTGATTCTCTCGGCTGTCGGTATGGTGGTTCTAGCTGTGATTCGGAGTTGCTCGATGATCTGCTTTCTATAGATTCATCGTCGCTCTCAGCTTCGGTTCCTAATTTCGTTTTTGAGGTGCCTGGCTCATCACGAGATTGTTGTCTTGAGAGTTGCCGTTTTCTCTTGACAACGAACACTATCATTCCCACTCATTGTTGCCTGGCGCAGGCCCCGTTGATCCTCATAAAATTTAATATCTTCTTCTTTGTTGTTGTCTGAGAGCAGTCGACTTTTCTGTATCTCTTCAATAGCATCGGGAGCTCCGATGTCCCAGAGCTTGTTCAGATTTTCTGAAAACTTCTCCCTGCCTTTTCCCGCGTCACTGTCTCTCATCTTGCTCTTCTGCAGCGAGCGCCACTCTTCCCACAGTAACTCCAGTTTTCTTTCGCAGTTACGCCTCGTGATCGTCTTTATACGTGCCATGTTCCAAAATGCCAGAACATTGGCCACCGTGTCTTTTACGGCGGCCTTCCTGTCAGTAGTTTCCTGCTTGGCATAGAAGAAGTACTGGAGAACTTGATGGGTGGTTGGCAATTTGGCACCACCGATCGAGGAAGATGGCTGACCAATTAAGAAGACGTCCGTGGCTGACCTTAGAGAAGGTGGTGCTGTTGTTGCTGCTTTCTCTTTTCCAGAATAAGTAACTTTCAGAGTCTTCCCACTCCTGGTTGTTAACAGTTTATCCATTGTACTAAAGTCTAGACTTATCAAACAAGAATCAGTTGACACAGTTGATCTGTTAAAAGCAAACTGTGACTAGTAAAAATATTGGTCATAGACAGAGCGTGTGTGTGTAATTACTAATTGGGATTTTAGGATGCGCCAGCTGCTGATGCTATGATTACGTCCATAACGGGGGACAAATACGGTATTTTAAATTTTAATGTTATTTCTAGGTGAGTGTAACTTCTAAACCACTTGTCCGATCAACTTGGTAAGTGTCCGAGAGGATTTCTTTCACTGAGAGGATTCAGAAAATATGGTCATTTGATGATTTATCTTTATTCAGTAAAATATTGTTAATTTGGTCAAATTTCCAAAATTGAAATTTTCAAGGTCGATGCGCGACCCCTAAATATTGATCGATTTTGGTAAAAATGGTGTCAGTGTACTTCCACTGAACCAAATCATGGGAAAAACTTTGACCAGCTATAATTTTAAAAAAAAAGTGAAAAGTGATCCACCCTATTGCCCACTGATCAGTTAAGATTCTAAGATTTAATACTCCATCATGTCAAAGAAATCAAATGCTTGGTATCATTTCACTCGTAAGAATAAAGAAGAAGCAGAGTGTATGACAATATGACATGTCACAAAGTTTGTGTTGTGGAGGTTCTACTTCAAGTTTATCATCCCACATGAAAAATATTCATGGCATAAACATCGACCAGATTAATCAGCCATTGAAGAAATAAAGAACAGTGGAAGAGTTTGTGCAAAAAAAGTCCATAGAAGAGGAAATTTCGAAACTTGCGTGTGTAGATGGACTGAGTTTCCAATCAATTGCTAAAAGTGAATTCATTCAAGAAAGCCTAAGAAAGATAAAATATGACAAGCCTCATCCAACTTCCCATAATGGTGTCAGAAAAATGGTGCTTAGTTTTTACGAGAAAAAGAAACATGAATTGGTCAACTACTTCAAGAATATTAATGTTCATGATGAAAATCAACATTGGTCTCTTGGTCTCATGAAAATAAATGGTTCTCTCGGTAGCACCAAAACTATTGCAATCGTTAGGAAAAGATTGGAAGACTTTGGCTTGGACCTAGATAAGCATATCGTGGGTTGCACTACCGACGGTGCCTCGGTAATGGTCAAATTTGGAAGAGAAATGGTACTTGATCACCAGCAATGCATTGCACATGCTATACATCTCGCGGTTTCGGATATCTTGTATTAAAAACTGCTGAAAATTCAGTTGAAGGGGAAAGTGACCCTACCCCAGAAGATGAAGCCATCGTAGATGAACACTCTGCACATGAGTTAAGCGAAGATGAGTGTGAAATTTTATGCACTGATACAATTTTTTAGTCCGACATAGATGACGTAATTGTTCTTCCAAAACTTCGAGAAGATTACTTAAAAGTAATAAATAAAGTGAGAAAAATCTGCCGCATATTTCGAAAGTCTCCTTTGAAAAATGAGAGATTGCAGGATTTTGTCAAAGATGAATTTAATGGAAAGGAAATGAAGCTTATCCTTGACTGTAGAACGAGGTGGAACAGTCTTTTGGCCATGATAGAAAGATTTTTGAAACTCAAAAATTGCATTCCAAAGGCCCTCAGAGTGATACGCTCAACAGAGACGATTTCAGATGAAGAATGGAATGCTCTAAAGAGCCTCTTTGACACGCTTCGTCCACTGGAAATTGTTTTGAAGGGACTCTGCTCCGAAGATGCAAATTTGCTCAAAGCTGAATCTTCCATGAAGTTCATTTTGGATAAATTTGAAAGCAAAAACAATCCTTTAGCTTTTGAGCTACGTCAGTGTCTCATTGATCACTACTCATCGAGAAGACAAAAAGAAGCTGTCGCCTTGCTGAGTTTCCTCCACAATCCCGCGGTCTTGAAAAATGAATCATCAGCACCGTTCCTATTTCCTTCAAGACAAGCACTTAAGAAGTATGCGGATCATACATTTAAGAGGCTTTTTCCAGAAGCTTGCCAGATTTCAGAAACAGACGACCAAGTCCAATCAATTGCTTCGAAACTCGAAGATTCACAATGCAGCTCAGGTCGTGAAGTAAATGATGACGATCAACTTATGAACGAGTACATGCGAGATGAACAAACTGAAAATGAAACCCAAGAAAGATTCTTCTGAGACCTTAGTAGTATAGCCGCAAAAGGGGAGAGTGCAAGAATGTTGCAAGTTATTATGTAATGTTGCAAAGGGGTGGGGGTGTTGCAAAAAAAAAAAAAACATTAAAAAAAAGGAAAAGAAAAAAAAGAGTACTGGCCTTTGTTGCCAACCGTGGTTGCAAGGGGAATGCAACTTGGAGGCGGAGTTCTCCCCCAAGCTATTCCCCCCAAAGGACCAGAAAGAAGGAGGAGAGGTGTTCACCTGGCAGGAGCCAAGTGCATATTAAGACTTCAGCCGAGTAGGCGTTGTTTTATAGGCTCCTAATCAGCCAGAATCAGCCAGTTGGCTGAGCCAAGGGGTAGGGGTACACCTGAAGGAGAGAGAGACACCTGAAGGAGAGAGAGAGAGAGAGAGAGACACCTGAAGGAGAGAGAGGAGTTCTCCCGCAAGTTATTTTCGTTTTCCTAACCTAAGAGGCCTCTAAGGGGTTTTACCAAAGGGCCTGAAAGAGAAGGACCAGAGGTCCTTGCTCGGCTGGGAGCCGAGCTTGAATGATTCTTTCATCAGCTTCTCGGTCTTTTATAAACCTCTATTCTGGCTGAGTTGCCAGATAGCGCAATGTATTCAGTTGCCAGATAGCGCCATGTGTCCCAGAAAACCATATATTAATCATCCATTGTGTACCACAATATATATGACGGTAGTTAATCCAATTAAATTCTGTTTATTAAATAAATAATTTTTACACACTCAATCTTTATTATTATTAAACCTGGAATTGCATACCTTTCCAGTTTTTTTTTTTTTGCAATGATCGGATTGCTCTTGCTAGATATATATTATTATGCTTATATATATATATACACATTCTTTTAAACATCTTATGTTAGGTATATATATATATACAGGGTGTTTGAAAACTTTCTGTACAAATTGTAATGGGGGATAGGCAACACCAAGACAAACTCTTTTCGTCTATAAGTGTATGTCCGCTGACGTCACCATTCGGCGCGAGAGGGCGCCGCTGCAATTGGCTAAAAGGTGAAGTGGGCTAGACTCGCGCTTGCCGCGGGCATTCTTAAATCGGACGTAGTACGCGTAACATGGAGCGCTTCACGACTGCTGAGATGGCTGACATGCATATGGTGTATGGGGCTGCCAATGGAAACGGAAGAGCTGCTGTGAGGTTGTACCGACAGCGCTTCCCAAAAGACGTGTGCCAAATCACCAAACGTTTGCGCATTTGCATCGGCGACTGCGAGAAACTGGAACATTCCATGCAAACATGCATGACACTGGTCGGGAGAGAAACGTGCGCACTCCTGACATGGAAGAAGAAATCCTACGGCGATTTGAGGACAATCCAAGCGCAAGCACGCGAGGTGTTGCACGTATGCTCGGTGTGAACCACGATCTGGTCTGGAGAGTTGCACGAGCAGCAGTTACATCCGTTTCATCGTCAGAGAGTCCAGGCATTACAAACCCGTGTAGCATGTGGATTTGCCTGCGCCCACACGTGAGAATTGTGCATGTTAAACACACCCTCACGCGTGAAACAGGCCTCATCTGAGAACAACATAAGCCGGAAAATTAGGCTGCACCGCTGTCTGCTGCAGAAACCAGCGTGCGAATTCCACACGAAGAGGGTAATCCCGAGGTTGTAATGCCTGGACTCTCTGACGATGAAACGGATGTAACTGCTGCTCGTTCAACACTCTCCAGACCAGGTCGTGGTTCACACGGAGGATACGTGCAACACCTCGCGTGCTTGCGCTTGGATTGTCCTCAAATCGCCGTAGGATTTCTTCTTCCATGTCAGGAGTGCGCACGTTTCTCTCCCGACCAGTGTCATGCATGTTTGCATGGAATGTTCCAGTTTCTCGCAGTTGCCGATGCAAATGCGCAAACGTTTGGTGGTTTGGCACACGTCTGTTTGGGAAGCGCTGTCGGTACAACCTCACAGCAGCTCTTCCGTTTCCATTGGCAGCCCCATACACCATATGCATGTCAGCCATCTCAGCAGTCGTGAAGCGCTCCACGTTACGCGTACTACGTCCGATTTAAGAATGCCCGCGGCAAGCGCGAGTCTAGCCCACTTCACCTTTTAGCCAATTGCAGCGGCGCCCTCTCGCGCCGAATGGTGACGTCAGCGGACATACACTTATAGACGAAAAGGGTTTGTCTTGGTGTTGCCTATCCCCCATTACAATTTGTACAGAAAGTTTTCAAACACCCTGTAATATATATATATATATATATATATATATATATATATAATTTATTTTTCATATTATAAAATTTAATTTTATTTTAGTGTTTAACGATTAGAAACAAATTTAACATTAACTTGAACTTCATTAAACTTGAAGTTAAACTTTTCGAAACAAATAACGTAGTTAACCACACATAATTCAACATAGAAAACTTAATAATAGAAAATAATTAATTTTATGGTTAACTAGTTTATTTCGACATAAGTTTATATATATATATATATATATATATATATATATATATATATATATATATATAAACTCTTTCAGCTAAAGAAGCCTTATGTATAGAATTGGTTGTGTAATAGCTGATATTAAACTCTATCAACATGTTCTGAAAAGCACGGCCTATAAATTCCTTCCCCATATCCGTACAAAAATAGCTATATATATATATATAGTGTTTCACTATAGATGTATAGATGTATATAGGGTTTTACAATAGATGTATATAGTGTTTAACGATTAGAATCAAATATAACATTAACGAACTTCATTAAACTTAGTTAAACTTTTCAGCTAAAGAAGCCTTATGTATAGAATTGGTTGTGTAATAGCTGATATTAAACTCTGTCAACATGTTCTGAAAAGCACGGCCTATAAATTCCTTCCCCATATCCGTACAAAAATAGCTATATATATATATATATATAGTGTTTCACTATAGATGTATAGATGTATATAGGGTTTTACAATAGATGTATATAGTGTTTAACGATTAGAATCAAATATAACATTAACTTGAACTTCATTAAACTTAGTTAAACTTTTCGAAACAAATAACGTAGTTAGCCACACATAATTCAACCACTTTTAAAAGTTTAACTCCCTACCGGTTTGATTAAAAGTAAAGGCAACTTTCAATATATTTTAGTAATATAACAGAATTAACAAAGTTACCCAATAAATAATTCGTTAGACAGAAAATGAATTTTTATAAGGGATACCCAACTATTTATGAATGTATCACCAAACAAAATTATATCTATTGGGCAAATAACTTTAAATTCAATCACTGATTGCCCCTCTAAAACCATAACAATACAATTTATTAAGTAGAATATTATGATCTATTATATCAAACACCTTGCTCAAATCCATAAATATTGACATCATTATTTCTTTGTTCTCCTTAGCTATATTTACATTTTTCATAAGATTTCACGAATGCGTCAGGCATAACTCAGAACTTGTTTTATGCCCTTCTGTTTACAAATATCATTCTCGTGAGAGACCCCCCCAATCCCTGATAAGTATCCCTTCACTCCAAACGAGATGAAAATTTATGAAACACACGAGCCTCATTCCCTGCGAAAAAAAAAAAAAAAAAAAATGAAAAAACGAAAATTTACGAAACAAATCATTTAAAGTTGAAATTAGCCAAAACACAATCCTCTATAACGGGGATCGGTCGACTAATGACATCTTTATATTTTCGAAGAACACCTGCTGGTTGAGAGATCTTCCTTCCAGACCACTCTTGATGTGGATATCGCAAGTTATAAAGTAATAATGTAATTATCAACCGGAATGAATAAAAGTAAAAGCATCTTTCAATATATATTAGTAATATAACAGAAATAACAAAGTTACCCAATAAATAAATCGTTAGACAGAAAATGATTTTTTATAAGGGACACCCAACTAATTATGAATGTATCACCAAACAAAATTATATCTATCGGGCAAATAACTTTTAATTCAATCACTGATTGCCCCTCTAAATCCATAACAACACAATTTATTAAGTAGAATATTATGATCTATTACATCAAACACCTTGCTCAAATCCATAAATATTGACATTATTTCTTTGTTCTTGTAAGAAATTAATTATTAAACGCACGCGAAACTGTAATTAATAATTAATGTATTTTTCTAACGAAGACTGAGTTGCCAGATACCACTTTTTGCCATTATTATGGTGAGTTGTCTCCAACTAAAAGAATTCGTTGTGAACAGCAACTCATAAGACTGTAGTTAATCTTATGCGAGGTATGAAAATCAGAAAAAATGCCAAACATGTATTATTTTAAATGAAAGAACAGCAACGTGATTCATGTTACTACCTGGAAATTCCATGCGCGGTGCTTGATAATGACGTCAAAATGACATTGTATAAAGGCAGGCGAAACTTTCACTTTAACTCATTACAAGATTGGAAATAGAGTAGAGAGTCGTGTTAGTTAGCTCTCTGTGCCTTGACCAATTCCTAGGTGGTGAACATGATATCTGATGTTCCAAACGGGTTTGAAGCACACAAGTTGATAAATATATCGCTCGGTAAAATTGCATCCAGACGTTCCAGAAGAGCTGGTGCATCTTTGCATAAATCATTATTAGTTGCCACTGTGTTACATAAAGCCCGTTTTGTTTACTTAGAAGCAGCACATAATTACCTCCACACAATATTTTCCCCGCCACAAGGGCAGCCTGAGGAGATTGTACCCGACCCACCTCAAGCACCCGCACCATTACCTGATCCCAGATCATACCTAATGTTTTCACCCTGTTTGTTGGTTCTGTTAATCCTTTGTCTTCTGATTTTATTTTTTGATTTAGTCTCATTATTTGTGATCCACTCTCTTAATTCAAAATTACCTTCTTTCATTATTTTATCTGCTTTTATGTAAACTTCATTTAATTCTGACTGTTTTGGTTGATCCTACAAGGTTATCTACATAGAAGTGATCTTCAAAAATTTGGACATAACCTTCAGATACATTCCAACAAAACAAAATCCTGCAGACTTTCTTACAAGAGGATTATCCTGTAAATTACTAAAATCCAACAAAAATTGGTTTCATGGACCTGAATTCATTCAGGATGAAACAATGTGGCCAGCAGAACAAATTAATGTAAAATTTAACATGATAACCACAAATAAAGTTGAGTCACTATTAGATTATAACAATTATTCTGACTTTGGCAAACTTGTAAGGGTAACATCTTACTGTCTCAGATTCATTAATAGTACTTGCATTTGCTCCAAACAAAACCACATTAAATTTAAATGTTTTAAACCCTTTATTTAAGTCATATGGATCATTAAACCACAAGAATCTTAGTTGATCTTTGTCAGAGTCATTTTTTCAGATGAATTCTCAAAAAAGCTATGCTTATATCACTTTGAACTGCATAGTCACCTAATCTAAATCTTAGAAGGAGTTTTACAAGGTCTGAAATAAGATTAGGCCCCTCTATGAGACAGTCATTCAAGCTATGCTTTTTGCCATCTTTAAGACTACAGTTATACACAACCCTAAGTTTTGTTGTGGGTGCATCCTTTCTATAGACTCCTGTGTGAGTAAGATAATGGCAGTTGTCTTTTTTAAAAAGGGTGATCTTTAACCTCCTCAATGGCTGTATATAAGTTTACATACGAATTTACATAAAACAACACATATTAAAAAAGAACATGAACTTATAGCCAATAATTCACATGCTTAGGCACTGACTCAGGAATTTATTATTGTACTCAGGCATTAAGTCTGATTGTCTTCAACACTCCATGGCCTCACAGCCATAAATTGACAATTTATTATTCAGCTTGATACAACCATTAATATTAGGTTTGCACCAATCGAACATCTCTTTGGATTGGTGATGTGACCTTTACTTGTTGCTTGTAGACTTGCCCGGGCAACTAACCTTTTGACAGTGCCACCAACACCATCACAGGGGCTCTTTCCGTGAGAGGTGACAAAAAAGTTCCATCCACATGTTAGTTGGAAATCTTTTTCATGTAACACTGAATTAATGATGTTTTTATACTTTTTATATTGACTTGCTACGCCATCGCTAAAGTAACAAATATGGTTTAGTTTAGGATTCTGACTTTTAAGTAATTTCAAGGCTTCACATAAAAAGAATGAACTGCAGTTGTGTTGTGTGTAAGTGAATCTGATATTACACAAAAATTTGTAACTTAGTTCACCATCAACTTTTTGATAGCAGACTACCGGATGCAAGGTAGCCTGGTTATTGTCCCAGTGATGCCCTTGTACAGCATCCTGAATTATAAAACTATAGTTTTCAGAGAAGTCAACAAGCACTAATGCTGTAGAATCATTGGGATTTTTCTTTACAGTTGGACAAATATTTTGATTGGGGTTTTGCTATGAAATGGTGTACTCTCAACTTTTTTACACTTTCACATATGTCTTCTACTACATTCGAAACACTTTTTGTCATTGCGACCAGTTGGGTATAGTCTGTATGAAGCCACTGCTTAAAGGATACCTCATCATCCACGTCATAATCATTGTTTTCAAAAATGGTAAGAAGCCAACTCCGTAATTCATTTAAACCAGGACATGTTTTGCAGTTATTAATCATGCAGTTTCTGGTTTCAGCTAATTTAACATTTGTGAATTAACTTACCAAGTAATAAAATGGAAGTAAAATTACAATTCAATGTTGTAAAAAGAAATTTAAACAATTCAAAATTTTGAAAAAATTCAGAATTTTCACAAAGTACTTCTTTGAATAGCAAAACTATATGGAGTTGAGTTAAGATCTATTCCTTAATATATGTTTTTGTATACATATGTATCTTTCTTTACTAGAAGTACCAACTTCCTGACTAATTTTGGACACCTTTATATTAAGCCTCAAAGTTGATGTTAATTTTGCAAATTTTGTGAAAATATCAACTTTTGGAAATTTTTAAAAATAAAAATAAATCCTTTTTTGGTTTTTTTTATTTCACTCATAAATTTAAACCCATAGAGATTATTAGGAGTATTAAAACGGCTGTGAACTAAAACTTGAAAATGGTAGAGTCATAAAAGTGGGAGGAATTGATGCAAGCTTCAAAATGGTGTCATATTTAAGCCCTTGTAACTCAGAAACTATTTGTTCCACAGCCTTTTAGCTTGCAAAATTGAAAGCCCACCAGAAGTTGTATTGGCATAACAAATTTGAAGCTTCTACACAATGCTCAGACTGTTATTTTGGCGACTAAAATTTTGTGTTAATGTGGATTCAATCTTACCTCGTATTTATGTATAAATGTTTTATCAAATAGCTAATGCGAAATAAATTTAGTCTCTATCTATAAACTAAATAGCTATATGTACAAAACCAAATTAAATGTTTATTTTATTTAGTTTATGGTTAAACTATTGAATTCTTTCTTTTTTCTAATTGTCAGCAATTAGATTGAGTCCTACAACAATTATCATAAATTCAAGACCTACAATTATTTATTGTCTACATAACATCTGATTAGTTCACTATAGACATACCTTAAATTTGTATTTGTGACATGTAAAGTAATTAATTTTAAATTCATTACATTTTTTCAAGAGCCTATGAATGACAATTTAAGTATCTAGCAATATCACCTTCGAATGAAATGTTGGCTAAAAATTTTATTTAAGTTTGCTTAACCATGCTGGATTTTGGATAAAACCTTAAGTCTCAAACTAAAGAGTATGTGGAACATGTCAAAAGTAATAAATATACTTATAATTTTCATACAATGATTACGTGAACTAGAAAATTGTAAAGAATGATGATCCTAATGTGTGAAAAACACACACATGCCCAAAATCTATAATAATAATAATAGCTACCTGAACGTAAAAATTTAAAATGTACGGCTTAGTTAATTTAAAGAAAAATTTAGACACTTCCATGAATGAAAGAGATAGTTTGTTGAATGTGAATAGTGTATACCGTATTCTTAGCTAAGTTATTACGTTACATTACATTTCATTTGGAAAACATGAAGGCACTTGGGCCTATTGAGGTAATCCAAGTCATCAGCTACATTTTAATAATAATAAAATTTTGTAAAATGTCAATCTCAAACTAGCTAATTAATATACAACTATTTACTTCCACCAAAAGAGCCTACAAAACTGAAACTAAGGATATACACGATATACAATCTACAAACTATCTCTTTCACTCATGAAAGTGTCTAAATTTTTCTTGAAATTAACTAAAGAGCTAGTGTACCACATTTACCATATTTTATCAAACTAAGACTTTTGCACATGAATGGTTTCCACACACTTTTTTCATAAATTTGTCAACTAATTTGTAAACTGTGTGACAAATACGTTTGGACTAGGACTCTATCATAATTATGCAAGTTGTACCAAAAGCCCATTTTCTTTTATAAATAGCTTCTATTCAGTGCTGTAGTGTACATTGAAGGGTTTTTATTTTTAATATTTGTTTAGTTATATGCACAAAGTCAATTTAAATTATATAAGAAATACTAAAAGTTTTCAGTTTCATAAATTTATTTATATATATATTTGGATTAACTGAAATGTTAAGCCTATTATCATAATAGAAGTTAAAAAAAAAAATTCATTGGAGTAACAATTGACACCAATTTACCATGTAAGAGTCACATAATTATCTCTGAAGAGATTTCCTGGAGGGATTACAATAACGTTTAAACTTAAACATGTAGTTCTTTTTTTGTTCACAATGTAGAGACAGTGCCTGAAACAATATTTTCTATTAAAATGAGCCATAAGAATATTCACTGGAACTGAATTGTATGCTCAAATAAGAAGAATGGTTCAATCACTAATTATGGAGAGCTTTTTCTGCAAGTAGAGGTTGCAACCTCTCCGTCCTTCAAGCGAATACTGTAATGTTCTACATAATGATACAACTTAGATATTTTTTCTACCGTACCTCGCATAAGATTAACTACAGAGTCTTATGAGTTGCTGTTCACAACGAAATCTTTTAGTTGGAGACAACTCACCATAATAATGGTAAAAAGTGGTATCTGGCAACCAGTCTTCGTTAGAAAAAATACATTAATTATTTATTACATTTTCGCGTGCGTTTAATAACTATTTTCTTACATTGAGTAGTTAAATTCTTATAATAATTAATTCTCTTAAAAGGACAAAATTCATTTGTTTTAATTTAATATGCGTTTAGTTTCATTTAAAATAATACATGTTTGGCATTTTTCCTGATTTTCATACCTCGCATAAGATTAACTACAGTCTTATGAGTTGCTGTTCACAACGAATTCTTTAGTTGGAGACAACTCACCATAATAATGGCAAAAAGTGGTATCTGGCAACTGTCTTCGTTAGAAAAATACATTAATTATTAATTACAGTTTCGCGTGCGTTTAATAATTAATTTCTTACAAGAACAAAGAAATAATGATGTCAATATTTATGGATTTGAGCAAGGTGTTTGATGTAATAGATCATAATATTCTACTTAATAAATTGTGTTGTTATGGATTTAGAGGGGCAATCAGTGATTGAATTAAAAGTTATTTGCCCGATAGATATAATCTTGTTTGGTGATACATTCATAATTAGTTGGGTGTCCCTTATAAAAAATCATTTTCTGTCTAACGATTTATTTATTGGGTAACTTTGTTATTTCTGTTATATTACTAATATATATTGAAAGATGCTTTTACTTTTATTCATTCCGGTTGATAATTACATTATTACTTTATAACGCGATATCCACATCAAGAGTGGTCTGGAAGGAAGATCTCTCAACCAGCAGGTGTTCTTCGAAAATATAAAGATGTCATTAGTCGACCAATCCCCGTTATAGAGGATTGTGTTTTGGCTAATTTCAACTTTAAATGATTTGTTTCGTAAATTTTCGTTTTTTCATTTTTTTTTTTTTTTTCGCAGGGAATGAGGCTCGTGTGTTTCATAAATTTTCATCTCGTTTGGAGTGAAGGGATACTTATCAGGATTGGGGGGAAGGTCTCACGAGAATGATATTTGTAAACAGAAGGGCATAAAACAAGTTCTGTTATGCCTGACGCATTCGTGAAATCTTATGAAAAATGTAAATATAGCTAAGGAGAACAAGGAAATAATGATGTCAATATTTATGGATTTGAGCAAGGTGTTTGATGTAATAGATCATAATATTCTACTTAATAAATTGTATTGTTATGGTTTTAGAGGGGCAATCAGTGATTGAATTAAAAGTTATTTGCCCGATAGATATAATTTTGTTTGATACATTCATAAATAGTTGGGTATCCCTTATAAAAATTCATTTTCTGTCTAACGAATTATTTATTGGGTAACTTTGTTAATTCTGTTATATTACTAAAATATATTGAAAGTTGCCTTTACTTTTAATCAAACCGGTAGGGAGTTAAACTTTTAAAAGTGGTTGAATTATGTGTGGCTAACTACGTTATTTGTTTCGAAAAGTTTAACTAAGTTTAATGAAGTTCAAGTTAATGTTATATTTGATTCTAATCGTTAAACACTATATACATCTATTGTAAAACCCTATATACATCTATACATCTATAGTGAAACACTATATATATATTATATATAGCTATTTTTGTACGGATATGGGGAAGGAATTTATAGGCCGTGCTTTTCAGAACATGTTGACAGAGTTCAATATCAGCTATTACACAACCAATTCTATACATAAGGCTTCTTTAGCTGAAAAGTTTAACTAAGTTTAATGAAGTTCGTTAATGTTATATTTGATTCTAATCGTTAAACACTATATACATCTATTGTAAAACCCTATATACATCTATACATCTATAGTGAAACACTATATTTATATATATATAGCTATTTTTGTACGGATATGGGGAAGGAATTTATAGGCCGTGCTTTTCAGAACATGTTGATAGAGTTTAATATCAGCTATTACACAACCAATTCTATACATAAGGCTTCTTTAGTTGAAAGAGTATATATATATATATATATATATATATATATATATATATATATATATATCATAAGCTGTTTAAAAGACTGTATATATATAATTATAGTAAACTTATGTCGAAATAAACTAGTTAACCATAAAATTAATTATTTTCTATTATTAAGTTTTCTATGTTGAATTATGTGTGGTTAACTACGTTATTTGTTTCGAAAAGTTTAACTTCAAGTTTAATGAAGTTCAAGTTAATGTTAAATTTGTTTCTAATCGTTAAACACTAAAATAAAATTAAATTTATAATATGAAAAATAAATATATATATATATATATATATATATATATATATATATATACCTAACATAAGATGTTTAAAAGAATGTGTATATATATATATAAGCATAATAATATATATCTAGCAAGAGCAATCCGATCATTGCAAAAAAAAAAAACTGGAAAGGTATGCAATTCCAGGTTTAATAATAATAAAAGAGTGTGTAAAAATTATTTATTTAATAAACAGAATTTAATTGGATTAACTACCGTCATATATATTGTGGTACACAATGGATGATTAATATATGGTTTTCTGGGACACATGGCGCTATCTGGCAACTGAATACATTGCGCTATCTGGCAACTCAGCCAGAATAGAGGTTTATAAAAGACCGAGAAGCTGATGAAAGAATCATTCAAGCTCGGCTCCCAGCCGAGCAAGGACCTCTGGTCCTTCTCTTTCAGGCCCTTTGGTAAAACCCCTTAGAGGCCTCTTAGGTTAGGAAAACGAAAATAACTTGGGGGAGAACTCCTCTCTCTCCTTCAGGTGTCTCTCTCTCCTTCAGGTGTCTCTCTCTCCTTCAGGTGTACCACTACCCCTTGGCTCAGCCAACTGGCTGATTCTGGCTGATTAGGAGCCTATAAAACAACGCCTACTCGGCTGAAGTCTTAATATGCACTTGGCTCCTGCCAGGTGAACACCTCTCCTCCTTCTTTCTGGTCCTTTGGGGGGAATAGCTTGGGGGAGAACTCCGCCTCCAAGTTGCATGTCCCTTGCAACCACGGTTGGCAACAAAGGCCAGTACTCTTTTTTTTTTTTTTTTTTTTTTGTTAAATTTTTTTGCAACACCCCCACCCCCCTTTGCAACAACCCCATCCCCCTTTGCAACATTCTTGCACTCTCCCCTTTTTCGGCTATACTACTGACCTTTGACGTAAACAATGAATTCAAATATTTTGAAGCTACTTTGAATAGAAGCGAAAATTTGGATCGAATGTACGAGGCGTTGCTTACAATAAAAGCCACCAGCGTAGAGTCCGAGTGTGTGTTTTCAGCTGCTGGTTTATTCGTCACAAAGATTCAATCAAGAATGTCAGATCAGACACTTAATGCTCTTTGTTTTCTCAAATGTTATTTAAAAAATCAAGTTTGATAATAAACTTTTTAATTCAAATGTTACACATACTTGATTGAATCAATTAAAACCTTATTTCTGTTTAATATTTTGATCATTTACCTCCCTAAAAAGCATACAGAATCCATCGGTGAAAACCGGTGAAAACCGGCTTTAAGAATATAGTGACGGTGAAAACCAGTTTTACACTTTTCGGTTATTTTCCATCCCTATTATTGGAGGAAACATTGCCAGTGCTGCTAGAAATCGGCTCTCTCCTGAACATACAGAGGAGCTGCTATTTTTACACGAGAACTTAACCCTTGTGAAAAAATAACGTGTTATGTGAAGTGATAAAACAATAAAATATTGGAAATTTAATCCTCTAAATAGTATTTTATTCATAATTTTGTTGAAATCGTACTTTTGAAATATCGGCCAATACCGATATTTTTAAAAATCTACAGACATCACCGATACTGATATATTGGTACATCCCTGGTAAATTGTCCGTTGAATGTAGGCTCGTTACATTTTCTTGTTCAATGTATCGTATAGCCTATTAATGAAACAAAAAGAATATAGGCAAAGGTGGGCACCCGGGCCTCAAAAAGGACCGACGGTCCCGGTCCAGGTCCTTGCCTCAAAGTGGACCGACGGTCCCGGTCACGGTCCTTTCTGAAGATAGGACCTAGGAACGACTCGGTCCTCGGTCCTTATATATAATATAAGTGAACAATTTTATTAAAATCAAAAATGAAATTAAAGACACCGGAAATCTTTAATTTTATTAACGTAAATTATAATTAATACAATACATAAATGATGAAAAAAAGTTATTAAGTTAAATGCTTGAGTTTCCCTTCAAGAAGACTCGCATTTCAAAATGGCTGTCACTGAGCCCTGACCTTTTCGGCTTGAGGACGTCCTTCCCCAAAGAGAAGAGCCTCTCCACGGCGGCACTGGATGGTGCCAGGTATTGAAACAAGTTTCAGTTCAGTCTCAGTCTCTTTCTGAGTCTTCTGGAGGAAACGATCCATCTTCTTTAGAGCTTCAAATAATCACTAAACACACTAAAATCACTAAAAAAGACCGTCCGGAATTGCTTAAAAATGGACCGTCGCTCCTCATTTCGGTCCTCACTGAGAAAAGGACCGACTTTCCCGCTTTAAGGACCGAGTTCCTGGAATTCGGTCCTTTTGGAACTCGGTCCTGCCCACCTTTGAATATAGGTAGTACTTTATGTTGCTCCACTTGATTGAAAAGATGTAGGGAACTCCTATACTGTTTAAACTATAACAAGTTTCAAAGTTTTACAAATGATATGGCAAAATTCTAGAATACAGGTGCAGTTCAGAGAGAGTTTATATTACGTTAGTGATAATTATGTTAAGTTGGGTTGTCAGTAATTTTGGACTTGGTTTCTGAACTGTGTTTCGATTCTGGACTTTTACCAATGATGATAAACCTCGCATTAGAAATTTTTGAGAGGAGGGGACAAGAGCTCATTTTAGTTTTCATGGGAAGGGACTGGCAATAGGGGATTGGAATTTTCCTCCTCCAACCCCACTATTATTGAAAATCTTGTCTGTTATTATTCATAAATAGAAGAATAAAACTTATTAAAAGCTAATACATGTAGATGACAGAGTTGACCTAAATTTACCACATTTCTTTGGTTGTATGGTATTTTACTGAATATTTTTAATATCCACAGAGTTAGGATTCTTAAACTGTTGAGATTTGAGGGTATTGGGATTGTATTCAAAAGAAAATACAGTATACCATTTAAGCTTGAAAGTTTATAAAGACATTTATACTTTTTCCAAGTGAAGGCGAGTTGTAGGGTCTCAATCATTTGGCTGTTGATAGTTGATCTGTCTTGGTATTTCTTTTAGTTTTTACTTAAATCATTTTAGTTAGATATGTCAAGTCTCGTAAGAGCCCCTAAATCAAGAATTTTTATGGCAAGATGTCAAATTTGAGGTTTTCACTAGGTCAGTACAAATCCTTAACGAGGCTCAAAACTTTTATGGTAACCATTTTCTTGCTTCTAAATTTTGTGGTTACCGAAGCTAATGAATATCTCTTGAATCAAATGAAAAACCTCTTTATTCACAAAATGCTCTCAAATATATATCTTTTGACTGTATTCATAAAAAATAAATGTTTGAAGGATACTTGGGAAAATCTTTTAAAGTATCTAACATAAAACCTGTTGTGTAATAGCCTTGAAATGCAGAATTGTTGGTTCCTATCTTTGTAAATCTTGCTAAAAAAAGCTGTAGCTATAGTTGGGCAAGATAACATAAATAAGTTGGTGTCTGTTTGGGTGAGGTTTGAGAAATGTGAAACCATTTTTTATTTTTTTTTTTGGCAGGAGGGAGGGGAGGGGCCAAGGGTAAATGGCTGCAACAATATCCGTTCCGTTCGTTTTCTCATTGTATCAGTTGTTCGGGGACACTAGCACTATGAGATTCACCAGATACTAAAAGGTGATGTTGAATTAAAAGAAAGAATTGATGAAAAATTTGAAATAAAATTTATAAGGAACTATAAAGGTAAGTAACTATCGTTCTAATAATGTCAATGAAATATCAGAAATAAAGGGCTCATTTATGACATGATGTAACGTATAGAGTCCTGCATTTGTTTGGCTTGTCAAAACATGTTAGGAATCAGAGTTTAGAATAGGTGCTTGCCTTCCTTATGAAAACTGTGAAAGGTAACTCTAGGGCAGTGGCGGTCCTGGGCATAGGCGATATAGGCGGCCGCCTAGGGCGCCAATTGGTGGCGGGGGGACGTAGTACGCTCGTTTTTTGTTTTTTCTCAAACAGGCTCCAGTCCGGGGCTCGAGAAATTTACCAACTCACGGTCTCACCAACCCCGGTTGGAGATAGATATTTATCTTTGGTGATAGGTATCAATTTTGTTTGTAAAAATCAATTTATGAAACTAAATTAAAAGTTATTTCATTAAAATAAACAAGCAATGAAATAGGTATAAGTTGAAACTGTTTATAATTATTAAAATCAAGCAGAGTAAATTAGAGTGTAGCTAGTGACGGATTTTTCTCCACTCCACAATTTCGTACGTGTTCTAGTTTACAGTGAGTCGTGTCTGGCCGAGCATCATGTTGAAAAGAACAAAGCTGTCAGGTGCACAGGGAAGAAAGAGAAGAAAAGAGGAAGGGGAGATGCGATCGACAAATAGAGGTATGTCATGAACATTTTATATAAGTTTCATTCTTATATCTAACGTTACCTTTTTAAACTGTAAAATCAAGGTAAGTTTGCTACTTTAAGTGGGCAATCCGCTATTTTAGGCAAAAATCATCAATTTTTTCTTTTTTTGCTGAAATGACTTCTAAAATTTGTCTGCTTCATGTTTGTGTTGTCAGATTTTGGGTTTTTAGTTTAAAACCCTCACCCTCACCATAATCTACCCTTTATGGCTACGTGTAAGGTTTATAGGCGTTTAGTTTTAATATTCGGCTTAACTGATTTCTGCTGTTATTAACATGGACTTATCAGTGTGACCACTCTACATTTTTAATTATCCCATGAACACCCAACAAAATTTCCCTAGAAATGAGGTTATATAAATATTCGAATGATTTAATTTTTCATTGAATTATACTTTTTTTTTAACAAAAATGTGACAATAATCTGGAAAATACACAATAAAGAAATACAAACCCTAAATAAAATGAATGGCATGTGACAGTAATAAGTTATTTACAATGACAGAAGCAACTGTGTGTCATCATGTTTGCTTCACGTGATAACATTTATTTATATCGTTTGGGATGCACTTCTAAAATATCTTGGAGGACCCTCCTCTGCTAAAACTGGGATGTCTGTGGATGAAGGGCCATCTACTTCCACCTCTACTTCTGCTGCGCCAGTTTCCTCAGATGAAGACGCGTCAACCACCCTCTCTACCCTGCCACTTTCTTTAGGGATGTACAAGACGGTAGCATAGATATTAGTATCATATTACCGGTATTAAATTACTATATGTCCTCTTGTCTGATAACAAGGAAGGCTAAGTTGGTTAGCTTGTACAAAATGACACAATCATCATATGAATCATGTTTAACCTCTCATAAGCATAATGTAAATAAATGAATTGGGGAAAAAGCATAACAGAGTTACAAAGGACGTGTTTATATTTCAAATGATATAATAGTTAATACTAAAAACGAAGGACACAAATCTAGGTGAAGTTGTACTAATCATAAACATGAGAATGATTATGTTTAACCCATGATAAGCATACTGTAAATAAATAAATTGATTCTCATCTGCTCTATATCCTTTTAGATGCACCTAAAGGATCGTCCTGTGCTGAACCTGGTGATCAAGGCACATCGATTCCGCCCATCCAGACAGATGCAGAACCAATTGATCCTGCTGAATGGCCTTCTGTCGTGAATGATAAGATGAGGACAGAATCTGTTAGGCGAGTACCATACCAGGTAACACCTGACTTCATCTTTCCTAGGAGAGAGGATGGAAGAAAATGCCACCACCAATACTTCAATAGAATCTTGGTAAACGGAGAGAAAATGAAGAGAAGTTGGCTGATGTATTCATGGAAAAACAACAGCCTCTTCTACTTCTGCTGCAAGCTGTTCTCGACAAAAGACTTTTCTTTAATAAAGGGAGGACTTAATGACTGGAAGAATACAACCACCTTGCTCAATTCTCATCAAAACATGCCAGAACACTTAAAACATTTGACAACATGGGAAGAAATGCAGGTGCGGATTATAAAAGGAGAAACCATTGACAAAAAAGAGATGGCACTCCTTGAGGCTGAGAGGAAGCGGTGGAGAGATGTGGAGGTGACCTTTTTCAATGTGGTGGTGGATGCTGCTATCTCATCACTTCAGGAAAGATTGCAGACCTTGGGAGAAGTGAGAGACAAGTTTGGAGTGCTCTCGAACTTCCAAAATTTGTAAAATGAGGCGATGACAGAGCAATCAGAAACTGTCAGCAACACTTTAAGCTGTCGAGGACATTCTGATCTAGATGGTAGGGAGTTGGCGCAGGAATTAAAGAATTTGCCTGAACTGCCATCTACGAGCATGACAGCACTTCAGCTGCTGACGTTTATCCATGAAAAGCAGCTCACAGAGATCTATCCCAACCTCTGAGTCGCCCTCAGGGTTGCTGTCACCCTTCCAATGACAGTGGCGGGTGCGGAGAGTTTTTCCAAGCTCATCAAGACTTACCTGATATCCACCATAATGCAAGATCGCCTCAGTGGTTTTGCTGTCATCAGCATTAACCATGCGGTTTCTGAGCAGATTTCCTATGATGAAATCATTGATGAATTTGCATCAAGGAAGACCAGGAGGATCAGGTTTTAATAGGAAAACAACTAGACCTAAAATTTCCAAACCAAATTTAAAATTCAGTTATTTGCTAGCTGGCAATCTTATTCCTTTATTAAGCTACATTGTGTGATTTATTAGTGTTTTTTATCTATCTATTTTGTGTGCAATATACATTGCATTGGAATATTCTAAAGAAGAAACGTGGCTTATTTGCCACAGTTCAGTCCACTGCAAGGATCAAAGGATAATCCGCCTCGAATGACTGTCGTAAAGGGTGGGAAAAGGGGGAAGCCAGAACATTAAAGTACTTCCTCAGTGTAGAGATATCTCTATGGTACTGAAGGGCATGCAGACCACTCTCACCCTATAGGGCAATAATAAGAGTAGATGGGCGAGCACCCAAGATAAGGCGCATGCCAGAATTATGCACTGTATCCAGTTTCTTCTTCAAGGTGAAAGAGGCTGAATCATAAACAACATCAGCATACTTTATTTTTCCAGAGAAATGATCAGTAAAAAGTGAGAAGTGTGGATTGATCTGCACCACATCTATGAGAGGCAACAGATTTTAATGAGTTCAGACGTTTCGTGCAAGATGTTACCAGGTAATTAATATGACAAGACCAAGTCAGTCTGGGGCTGTCAAGGACCACTCCCAAAAACTGGAAGGATGTGACCATAGCTACTGGGGTGTTACTAATTTGGATAATGGGATTCACTGAAACACTTTTGATGTGTAAAGAACATAATTTTAGAATTTTTTTTATTCGGGGAAAGACCCCAGATTCTGCACCAAGATGAAAACGTTTCAGTTGCTTTTTGCAACATCTGTTGGGCTTCTAAAGGGGTGTCACGTGCCACATAGAAAGCTGTATCATCAGCAAACTCTGATGATTGAACTGGATCAATAGTCAATACTTAGTATATCTGAGAGATATGCAGTGAATAACAATGGACTAAGAACAGAACCCTGGGGTACACCCTTTTTAAAGGGGAAAGGTGTTGAGTAAACATCATTAATTAGTACCTGAAAAGTGCAGTTGGACAAGAAGTTGTGTAACCATTTTAGTAATCTACTACGAATCCCCAAATTGCCTAACTTATAAAGTAGACCTCTATGGGAGATGGAATCAAAAGCTCGACTGAGGTCAAAAAATATAACAAGAACATATTTCTTCCATTGGAGAGCTGGCGTATGAAAGTTTCCAACCTCAGAAGTTGATCCACGGTGCTTCTCTTCTTACAGAAACCACACTGCGAATCCCGAAAAATGTGACATGTTTCAAAAATCCACAGCAACCGCTGATGGACCATCCTCTCTAGTACTGTACGCAAGCAGGATAATAAGCATATGGGACGATACGAAGATGGACTAGAAGGGTTTTTCTGAGGTTTGAGAATAGGGATCATTAATGTCTGTTTCCATGATGAAGGAAAGATTCCTTTGCTCAGGCTATCATTGAATGCTGATAATAGAAATGGCAAGTACTCCATTGGAAGATGACTAAGAAAATATTTATGTATATTATCCAGTCCCATTGCTCCACCTCTAGACTGTTCACATTTCCTTAAGGAGAATTGTAATTCCTGCAATGTAAAGTCCAGGTTATAATTCTCATTGTAATCAAGAAATAAGGAAGACTGCATGTCCCTGCAAAAATCCTCATCTTCAATAACTGCTATAGTCCCAAAAAATGAATGGAAGGTCCGCAAAACTTCAGCTTTGTCAAGTACATCACTTAGTATGGAACCATTTACAATGGGGTAAGTGAAGTGTGAATCCATACCCTTAATGATTTTCCTAATTTGAGTCCAAACCTCAATGGAAGGTGTAGTGAAACTGAGGTTTGAACAAAACCGACTCCATGATATTCTCTTTGCTTGACCAATAGTACGATGAGCTATAGCAGTTGCCTTATTTAGGAGGATCTTATTATATAGAGTTGGGTGATGAGAATAAAAACATTGAGCACGATGGTGGGTGGCCACTGCCCCACTGCAATCCTCTGTCCACCAGCATTTGTGGTATTCAGGAACAAAATTTCCTGTAGTCTTCTTCAGTGTGGAGGTACTTGTTTCCACTAATAAGGCTGTAAAGTGTTGGATTTTTTCATCTAAGGATCTTTCTATAGATGGAGCGTCAGGAAAAGCCCTAGACCAAATTCCCCAATCTATGTCACGTAGTTTCCAAGTTGGATGTTGTTTATGACGTGGATACTGGTGAGATTTGCAGAGCAGTGAGGACAGGAAAGTGGTCACTACCCAGACTTCCACCAACAGCCACAGTACAGTTAGGAACAAACCTACCTCTACATAAAGAGAGATCTAATGTTGAATAACTTCCATTATTAATGTTAAATCTTGTAGGGAGATCAACAGGAGTCAATAGCACAAAATTCGAAGAAAGAATAAAATTAAATAAATTTAAGGCAGTTGGTGTTGGAAAACCTGACATACCTGTATCTCAAGCCCTGTGTCTACCATTAAAATCATCACAAATAAAACCTTGTTGATCGAATTGACCAGCATAGTGTTCGAACTCTAAAGCGGTTAAAGGTAGGTGTGGATTATAAACTGTGAGTATATCTGAAGTACCACTGTTTACTTTTAAAGATAAAACAAGGACCTCGAGAACTCCTGCAGGGAAGGGATGGAGAGGTAATGGTCTAAAGCACAAATCTGAACGAATCAGAAATAGCAAACCCCCACCCCCTCGGCCAACCCTGTCTGCTCTGATCTGAGTGTAATTAATAAAAGTAGGCTGGAGTCTAGAGGTTAACCAGATCTCACAAACTGCCACTAAATGGGGTTTTTCAGTATAAATAAAAAGTTTAAATTCTGACAAGTTAGATTGGAGACTGCGGGCATTCCACTGAGCAAACAAGAGGTTAGAAACCTTAGGATGTGAAATATTAAGTGGGTTTACGAATTTGGACATGACGTTTGTTTGGGTGTAGGGCTTAGGTTTCAGTTTATCAAGGAACTTTGTCAGTTGGTCAGTTTTGAGATCAGTGTGAAAAGCATCATTAAATAAAGAAACAAAAGTGGATAATGTACTCAGTCTTCTTGGAGAGACTATTACCACTCTGAAGGGTGAAGCTGAATAAACTTAATTTAATGATGTCAGATGATAGAGCCATAGGTCTGAAAGGGGTAGAGGGTTCCCGGACCACAGCCCCATCATCCATCCCCACTCCAGGTGGCCTTTGGGACATTGCCACAGTCGATCCAGGTCTTCCCCTCACAACCCCACTTCAAGAATTCTGAAGGGGGGGAAGAGGGATTCACCACATCCAAGTTTGAGTCTCCTCTTTTGACACAATAGGTTTTGGTAGAACAGGAAAGTCATTACTTGGAAATGTCCTTTCTGAGGCTACATTAGGGTCTTGATTTCGAAGAACAGATCTAACTTCACTATAAGAAAGATTAGATGCAAGTTTGAGCCTCTCTATTTCCTGTGCAGTTCAAAAGCAAGAGCAGCCACTGAAACTAGCTGTATGGGGACCTGAACAATTGGCACAGATTTTATTAGTCTTTGGACAAGAGGAGACATGACTTCCAGAGCAATAAACACATCTCACTGTTTTTGACCTACAAGACTTAGCCATATGACCAAATACCTGGCACTTAAAACATTGAATTGGATGTGGTATAAACTGACAAACTCTATATGGTATATAGCCTATAAAGATCTTTGCTGGAAGAACCTGAGCATTGAAAGAGACTTTAACCTGTTGAATTGGAACATATGTAGAACCTGTTCTTTTTGTGAGTCTACTGACATAAACTTGCTATTGGATGACCATTATTAATTAACTAATCCTTAATAGCTAGTAGATCTTCCTCCAGATCTTCTAGTCCTATAACACCATGCACAATATGGGTGTCATTAACTAAAGAGTAATCCACCTCCACATGGGCCCAACTTCCAGGGAGTTCCCAAAAGCTGGGAGAGAAGGGCAGAGGTAGTTTTTTATTTGCATTGTGCCAGAGCGTCTCTGGAAGACTGGTGCCTGCATACCCATTACCCAACCCATGGAAAGGCAAATCCCTTAGTGCTATGCTAAAAGCCAAAGGTCTTGATGCAAAAGATATATCTTGATTCTTAAGAGTAACCCTATATAAAAAGGAAGCCTTCACCTGGTCTGAGAGCTCTGAATCTATATGGGTCATAGGTCCAGTAGGAGGAGCCCAGCTAGGCCCAACATTGACCAGTCCCTGGAGACCAGATTGGGGTTTATTCGATTTTACTCCCAGTCACAAGCAGTTGAACAAGCTTTATATATTGAATTGCCATTAAAAACTGACTAAAAATATATATATTTTATGTTGTGCAAATTTGTTCAAATGCACGGTACTTTTTTAATAAAATATATTTCCTGTTTTGGCTATAATATACTTTTTTTCATAAAATATTTTTCCTAATTGGGCTATTTTTTTGCTACTCTGCGACTTAATTAGTTTGTTGTTTTCTGTTCTGGCTATTTTCTTTTTCTAATTGGATTCAGTTTGGTGGTGTTTGTGATACAATTATGACATGCCATTCATGTGATTTTGACTTGGAGAACTTGATTCGTCATATGCCCTAGATAAAGACAAAGCATTGGAAGTTTTCATCAATTACGGCGTTATTCTCTCATCCTTAACTTGCCCAAACTGTGACAGTGAGTGCCTAATACGAAAAGATCAGAAATTGAATGCCCGGCTAGGTCAACTGTACACCCTTGATGATTGGTTAGGTTAAGTCGTGTTATTTTCGTTAGTTTAAACGAAAATGACGAGAGCAAACTTTTCTGATTAATTTTGAGGTGTTTTGCACGTTTCCTGTGGTAATGCGTTGTTTACGAGATCTCGTAACATGAACATATCCTATATGTTTGTTACAATATCTCAAAAACTATGCATTTGCACAGGAAACCAATGGCAGATTCGTGCAAAGCACCTCAAAATTGACCAGAACAGTTTGCTGTCATTATAAAACCAGACTGGGAGTAAAATCGAATATTTACCCCGATTAGGAAGAAACACTTCCCCCAGCCACATCAGCATCACTAGGCCCATCCACCTCTCTACTCCTAACCTTAAATGGGGGCGAATGGAAAGAAGGGGAGAGCACTTGATAACCGATGGAGCTAAAGAGACATCCTCCTCCGAATCAGATTCATGCAACCTTTTACTTCGCAACCTCTCGACATCCCAACTGGTAGCCATATCGGAACAAGGCGAATCCCCAGAACTCAGCCTAGGAAAAAAGCCCGAGCTGAGCTGAGCCGAGGACCCCTAACACAACGGACCTAACCTATTCAGAGACTAGAAGGATACAATTAGAAAGTGATAGTCGAAATCGTAATTAACAATCGAAAGAAGTTTTAGGTATGAATCTTAGTATATGGGCCTAGGCCTAATTGGCCAAGCCTAAACCCTTTGATGTAACACTTAGACTAGGCACTTACTGTAAGAAAAGTGGACTATTAAATTTGTTGGCTACACAATAAGGGTGTAAATTGTATAACCAAGCCTTAATCTAAATGGTTTCAGTAATAAATTTTTTACTTTTGTTTACAAGCTATTCTAGGTACGTGATGTGATGAAATGTCGGAGGTCTAGCCTTTTCGACGGCACCTCCTGATGTCTTCATCCTCTGTGCTGTGCTTTAACCATTTGATATCGTATTTTCCAGAATTTATATATCTGTTTTTTTGTGGTCTATATTTTCCTTCCTAAAGATAAACCCCCATAATTATCTCCTCTTTGTCTGCCATGAAAGGCTGTTGTAATTCGATGGCTTTTACTCTCTCCTCCCTGTAGGCACTACAGTCCAACAAGAAATGCTCCAGGTCTTTTTTGTATGTACACATGGGGCATTTGGTGTCCCCTCCTAAAATCTATTTCTGTCATTAAGTTCTAAATTATTTGCCCTACATCTGTACAATATGGTTGAGGCTGGGGTGTTATCATATATATCCTCCGTGTATCCAGTGTTTCTTTTCTATTTCCTATATATTTTTAAACTTTTAGGTATTCTGTATTTATTCTCAAGTCACTCATATATCCCTCAACCTCCTTCATCCACTTCCTTCCTGTTTCTTCTTTTACTTTTCTAAATATTTCACCTACCAACCTGCCTGTGTCATTTTTCAAGATACTTTTTACATAGTTGAGCTTTCCTTTCATTATTCTTGTTCGCATCATTGATACCCCTATTTCTCCCCTCAAACCACTCACAGCCACACTTCTTCCTGCTGATAGTATCGTTCTGCGTACTCCATTCTCATATTTCTGTAGCTGTCGAATTTCTGTTTTGTTTAGGTCTATAATACGGGGCTCCAATAAACCTTAGCCCCCCCCCCCGCCCATGGCCCTAAACCATTAGAGGTACAGTAAAACTAAGCATACCTTACAAAAGAGAATTTAATCCTGCATTTAATGAGAAACAATTAAAACGTGGTGTTCCCGCCATTGGCTTCCAAGACAGCCTGAATTCGCTTTGGGTAGCTTGCCAAAAGTGACGTGAATAGATCTTGTGGTTCTGTCCCCTTAATAGATTTTTGTTATGACTTCTATTATGTTTGGGTGAATCTTACATCTCATGAGAGCTTCCATTAGTTTTTCTTTTTTAACCGAATCAAAAGCTTTTGGGAAGTCAATTGCTGCCACTATCAAGGGTTTTCTATTTCTGTAGCTATTTTCTATACAATATTTCAAAATATAGATATTATCTCTATTCTTCTCCCTGGTGAAAATCCAGCTTGCGTATCCTTGTCCTCATTATTCCTAGTTAGGTGTTCCTCTATCTTCGCTTTTATGATAAACATGAACAGCTTGTATGCTACATCAGTTAATCCTATTGGTCTTAGGTCTGTTCTTCTTTGGCACCATTACTGTTTTTGACATTTTCCAATTCCTTGGTAGTCTCCCTGTTCTCAGGATCTGGTTGTAGCAGTTTGCTAATGCTTGGGTGCACACTTCACTCTTTCCCAATGCCTTGAAGAATTCTAGCTTTAAACCATTTGTTCCAGCAGCGTTCCTATATTTTATACTTTTTAATCCTTCTTTTATCTTCTCTGTTGTTATAATAGGTTCATCCATATATCTCATCACACTTCTCACCTCTAACGCCATATCTATATGTTCTCTCAGAGTAAGTGGTATTTGGTATTCTAATGTTCCTATTATCACTCCTTGGTCATCTTTGTCACGTCTTTCTTGTATCTTAAACTCCATACTTATATGGTCTCTTAGGCTGGAGGGTAGGGTATGTTTCTCACTCACCATGACCTCTCGGGCAGAATCATTCTGTCTGTACCTATCTATAAATTCTGCCTTCATATCCCCAGTCCAGACTGTATCCAATTTATTTGGATGTTTCTGGTATATTCCTAACCAGGAGCCTTCAAATTTCCTATCTGCCTCTTCAAGTGCCAGTTTATTTCTTTGTTCGTTGTTTAATTCTATTTGTCTTCCTCTTTACCTCCTTTCCTTTCAGCTCGTAGATATGCTCCCATAATTTATCACCTCCTGCCCTCTTTTATCTCCTCACTGACTTTTTTCTCATGCTTATATATTTCATCCTTTATCATTATCTGGACTTTCCTTTTTTGTTCCATATACTTCTGCTGGAAGTGTGCTTTTTCTTCCCCACATGTATTTCGCTTTTTTTCTATTGTATTCCTCTCTCTTATTCATAGGTCCTTAGGCCAATCTCAACCAAGCTCGGCAGTATTTTTCAAAATAGTTAGCGGAACAGAGAGCGCCGCTACATTTTTAGGCAATATTAGGCGCTAACCGCTAAGCGATAATATAAATTAAAATGAATAGAGTCTTAGAATGTTATTCTCTATATTACGTTGCTTTTTGTGCATAATGCTGAACGAAGAATGTATAATAATAAACAGTTTCCTGAAATGAGTATGTGAAGGAAGACAGTCTTTCCAATAAATAAGTTTAATTATAAATATCAAATTATGCAATTTTCTTGAATACCCAATAATCATTTTAAAGATATAATTTTCTTCCCATTTGACACTACAAAAGATAACAACAAATAGCGAACACACACAACTATATACAACTGCATTATTATTATTATTATTATTATTATTAATAAAAAGTAGTACTTAGCTATACATTTCATAAAAATTAGCGCCAAAATTAGCGTTAGCGGCGCTATAGGTTAATATGTTTTAAATGACATATGCTGAACCTGTAAATCAAAATAACTTTTTATGAGGTAGTTTTAGGCGCTTTATTCAAATTTGGGTAATTATGTCTCAAATGACATAGACTGAAGTTGAAATAAAAAAATGCATTTTTGTAGTGTATTTTGGTGTGCTCTGTTCAAATATAACCTTCATTTCTTGTGCAAATGAACAGAAATACGTGTTTGGGCTATGCAATGACAACAGGGCCGGCCCTAGCTTCTGAGTGGCCCTGTGCAAGATGGTTGGGGGCCCCCATCCCTTACACAACCCTCCCAGGGCCCCACATATGTTTGATTTTCTTTGAGGACATCTTGATAAAAGCAAACACCCAATATTTCATATATATATATATATATATATTTATATTAAAAGTAAGATAAATCAGTATTAGTGTTCCGCTTTTATTATTTAAAGAATTACATTCAAAATTCCAACGTACAGTATAAATTTGAAATGATTTTAATGTGGAGAAAATAATAAGCAATGGCGGAAAATAAAATTGACAATTGTAAATATAGTTTGATAAAATGATAAATAAGAGAAGAAGAAGAAATAAAGGAAAATTGTTGAAGCCAACTGCAACTATGATTAGAAAAATTAACAAAAAACCTCAGTTTGTCAAACCATAAATACCAGTACTCTGAAATGCTTATAATCTGTACCTCCTTGATTTTCTCGAGGCAAAATCTTCAATAACACTATCATGAGACAGCTGTTTGCTGATCTCTTGATTAATACTGATGATAGCGAGTCCACTGAGGCGATCTTGTGCCACTGTGGATTTGAGATAAGTCTTTATGAGCTTTAGATTTGAAAAGCTTCTTTCTGCTGATGCCACTGTCACTGGGAGAGTGCGAGCAATCCGAAGTGCTATCCAAAGATTGGGATAGATTTCTTTCAACTGTTTTTGTTGAAGGTAACTTAGGAGTCCAAATGCTGTCATGTTGTCTTTCAACTCTTTCGGCAAATTTGGAAGATTCCCAATTTCAGTGGCCAGATCTCTCCCATCAATATCGGCTCGTTTTTATAAGTTTGGTGATGCTATAGCAACTAAAAATACGAAGAGCAAATTAATTTTGGGAGTACCCTCTAATTGATGGGGGACCCTGTGCAGCCGCACCTAACTGCGGCCGGCCCTGAATGACAGCTGTATTTCTGTTCATTTGCACAAGAAATGAAGGTCATATTCGAACAAAGCACACCAAAATACACTTGAAAAATATATTTTTTACATTTTATACAATAAAGCATAACCTAACATGTTTATGTTACGAGATCTCGTAAACGACGCATTATCACAGGAAACGTGCAAAACACCTCAAAATTAACCAGAAAAGTTTGCTCTCGTCATTTTCGTTTAAACTAACGAAAATATCACGACTTAACCTAACCAATCATCAAGGGCGTACAGTTGACCTAACCGGGCATTCAATTAACCTAACAGGTTAATATTGGTTATTTCACCTAAATATCAGTTAATATTCGTCTTTTCACCTACTCACGCACGGTTAAAACAGTACATATCGAATTGCCATTCAAAACTGACTAAGAAAATATATATCTTGTGCAAATTTGTTCAAATGTACTTTTTTAATAAAATATATTTCCGGTTTTGGCTTTTATGTACAGTGCGTTCGAAAAGTCGCTCCGCAGTCAACCAACACTAAAAAAAAAAAGTTTGACAACAAGTGTAGACAAGTTGCTCTGTGCCTGCAATATGGTGGAAAACACTTTCAACACATGCTGTAAAGTCAAAAGGTTATGTAATAAAATCACTAAATCACGGTTGAATGAAAAATGTAGTTTTTCAACTTCCTATGCGTTTAACATAGCACTGCGGAGACTTTTCGAACGCACTGTACTTTTCATAAAATATTTTTCCTGATTCGGCTATTTTTTTGCTACTCTGCGACTTAGCTAGAACAAACACCAAGAAACTAATTTTTTTTTTTTTTTTAATTGGGTTCAGTTTGGTGGTGTTTGTGAAATTTAGACTGAGAACTTGATTCGTCATGTGCCCTAGATGAAGACAAAGCATTGGATGTTTTTATCACTTACGGCGTTATTCTCTCATCCTTAACTTGCCCGAAATGTGACGATGAGTGCCTAATACAAAAAGATAAGAAGATATTTAGGTGAAATAACCAATATTAACCCGTTACGTCAATTGAATGCCCGGTTAGGTCAACTGTACGCCCTTAATGATTGGTTAAGTCGTGATATTTTCGTTAGTTTAAACGAAAATGACGAGAGCAAACTTTTCTGATTAATTTTGAGGTGTTTTGCAAGTTTAATGTGGTAATGCGTCGTTTACGAGATCTCGTAACATAAACATGTTAGGACTAAGGTTATGCTTTATTGTATAAAATGTAGTCAAAAATATATTTTTCAAGTGTATTTTAGTGGGCTTTGTTCGAATATGACCTTAATTTCTTGTGCAGATGAACAGAAATACAGTTGTCATTACATGGCCCAAACACATATTTCTGTTCATTTGCACAATGGTTATATTTGAACAGAGCACACCGAAATACACTAGAAAAATATATTTTTCATTTCAACTTCAGGCCATGTCATTTGCGACATAATTACCGCGCACAGCTCTGGATATTTCTAGTCAAGCAGTACTACCAACCGGAAGTTGAAAAAATTAGAGTTAAGTGGGTGACATTTAAAAGAAACGGAAGAAGTATTAAGTGGATGGTAATTTAAATATTTTTTATTCTAAAATTTGTAACAGTATAATGAATACATACGTTACAATATGAATTGAATGCACATAGACATTGGCCACGAGCACATATAAGGAAATGGCTTCTGCTCAGGGTCTCCCTGCCTTCTTGTACGACTTAGGTTAGGTGGGTGTTGGCTTAATGGCGTCGACATCTCTCTTGTGGCGATGAAGAAGCTTGATTTAGTTGCATTTTAATCATGTGTTTCCTAATAGCTTATGATGTAATTTAATGTGAACTGTGACACAGTTCAATATAATTTAAATTTAGTGTGTGTTCAACATATTAGAGTTATACCTATACCTCTACTATAAATGAATCGTGCTAGCTTCTACCTACTAACACGAACAGCGAGGTGAAAAAGGTAAGCGTATTCACTACGCCTTAGCATAACGGACATAACAATAATGGGCAAAACTTTGTCTCTAAACAGTAAACATCGTCTGAATAGTAGAATCCATAACAGCTTGATAATATGTTAAAATAGACTAAACTAGGTTAGGTTAGGGCCATATAGACACTCAAAAGACATTGTCTGGATAGTGGTTTTAGGATCTTTTCGGTTTGACGGCCTGTAATATTTTTTAATATTACTTGTTTTTATTATCCAGTTTTAATCGAGGATTTCAAAAATAACATTCATGTTTTAGAGAAACAAATAGTGACGCAGTTATATGTAATTTAACAAATTTAAAATATATTTTGAACCGAATTTGGATCTTTTTGGTTTGACGGCCGGAGGAAAAAAAAAGTCATGGCTACGGGACGGTCAAATTCTAGACTCTACCAACTGGTTAGGTTAACTGAATGCTCAGTTAGGTTAACAGAATGCCCGGTTAGGTCAACTGTACGCCCTTGACGATTGGTTAGGTTAAGTCATGATATTTTCGTTAGTTTACTGTCAAAACAAACGAAAATATGACAACCTAACCAATCGTCATGAGCGTACAGTTGACCTAAAACTTTCAGGGATTTTGGAATCTTAAAGCGTTTATGATATTCTCTAAACTAAAATGTATATCTGTTTCTCTAAAACATGAATGTTATTTTTTAAATCGTCGATTAAAACTGGACAATAAAAAACAAGTAATGTTAAAGAAAATATTACAGGCCGTCAAACGGAAAAAATCCGAGTTTTACTTAATCATCATATTTAGGCTTACTTTAACTCGGAAAACCCAGGTTACTTGTAATTATAGGCTTATGATGCTTAGGTCTAAATTACTCAACCGTATGGTACATATTTAATATAGTTGCTATATACCATAAACTCCACAATTGCATGCAAAATAAATGAATAAAAACTAAATATATGGACAAAAATATCAGTTTTTGCAACATTACAATAATTTTAACAGAACATTTTACTATTTGACAAAGAATAATTAAAATATTGATATTTAATGTAATATAAATTTTGCAGGAGTTCAACGTCACCCTCAGTTCTTCGGGTGTATGGAGAAGTCCTAAGAATGCTGCGTGTAGAAGGGATCATAAAAAGGAAGTGTGTAAGTATGAAGATCTAGTCTATGAAGTGTTATATTTGAAGTGAGGGTGACAGTTGGAGCTATACATTTTTTTCGGAAGTTTCTGACAGTCTGTGTTTGAACAAAGTACTACCACAAGAGAAAGAAATTCACTATTGTTGTCATGAACAGAATGACGGAACAACTTACCGTCCTTTGCTTGAAGATTTCCATGGTTCTTGAAAACTTCAGTGAATGTAAATAAATTCCAAATAAACCAGTCTAGGTTTTGCTGTATCCTTATTTTGCATTGGTACTGCGAATTCACTTCAAGACTCGAATGAAAAAGTGTTTTTGTGTTAAAGGATTACCCCAATTCCTCTTTCGAAAATCGACGGTAGCGATTGTTTAAGATCATTACTTTTTATATATATTTTTTTCTCGTATGGCTAAAATTAAAACTTCTCTCTCTTTTGGCAGTCATAACAAACTTCATCAAATTGAAATCCAACCAATCCAATTTTTTATTTATTATATTAGTTTATAGTAAAGTGTGTGTGATCCAGTTCTCCTTGATCTTGAATAATAGGGTGGAGTGAAAAAATCAAAAGTGTCAGGATCAAAATTGAGGGGATCTAGATAGTTGTCTTTTGTCCAGGATTAAACTTTAAAACTGATTTTGGGTGGTTGCAACTGTGACTGCTACCAGCCAATTTATACAAATTGTATGTGCTAGTGACCAAAATTTGAACCCAGTGACTTATCTCGGGTTCTGGACATGAGAGAAAGACAATTTAAAAACTGTTTGATGTATTTTTTACCTCTGAAGCAGATTAAATCATTTGCAGAGGGCTGCAGGCTCAATAATGCATCAAACAATCCATATTTATATTATTTTTCACCAAAAATTGCCATTTTCAGCCTTTTTTTTTTTTTGCAAATTTTTTATACAATTTGTGGTAAATATTAGTGATGCACCGATGAATCGGCATCGGCATCGGCCAAATTTGGCCGATGATGTGGCCGATTATATGAAGATATGACTTTTTTTCAAATTTCAACCAAAGACCTTTCATGAAAGTTATAAATAATATTACACATTATATTTATGGACAATATTTTTGCTTTGGAATATAGGTATTAGAATTAGATACTCTGCTAGATATATCCTAATGTGCTTATGTGTAAGAGAGGCTAGCTTCCAAAATGTGTTAGATAGGAATAAAATAGTTGTTCAATAACCTAGGCATCATGAAATACTGATTACTGAATTTTTTTATTAATTATTATTATTTTGATTTTCAGTTTTTGCAGAGCACCTAGATATGAGAAATATTTCATTGCTTGGAAAATATATCATTAGTTATTTAATTCTGTAAATTCCATTCCCTTCCAATTTAAATTCTTTTGCATAATAAATACTGAAAACTGAGTCGCAATAATCAATAACTTTTTATTAACAATAAAATAAGCAAATAATAATATTTAATATTTAATAATATAAATTTGGTCAGGTAACTATAATTAAAAAGCTTAAAAGTGATAATGGCTGGTGCGAGCTCCACCAGTTCAATTCCAACAAAAACCACGAGTTGGGTGTGGAAGCATTTTACTGTCAGTCGCGATGACGACTCATTTGCTATTTGTGGTGAATGTAGCCAAAAATTATCCAGAGGAATCGAGGGAAAATAAAGGAAAACTTTCACAACCACAAATATGTTACAACATATCAAAACAAAACATAAGGGCATTGCAAATTATGAAGAGCAACTTAAAAAGAAGGAAGATGAAAAGAAAAGGAAAAATACCAATCCACCCGCGGAACACTTAAAAAAGGAACTTGCAAGTACAAGTGCTACGCAGCAAACCCTTTTTGAAACTTTTGAAAGGAAGAAAATTTGGGATATTAATGACCATAAAGCAACAGCAATTCATAATTTGAGAGGAGAAGTGATTGCCACTGATATCCAGCCCTTTTTAATAGTTGAAGATATAGGGTTTCAAAGACTTTTGAATCATATCTGCCCCAACTACTCTATTCCAAGTAGAAAGTACATAACAGAGACTGTGTTTGAAAATATATATGATAAGGTTAGGAAAAAGATACAAGATGCAGTAGATGAGGCATCTTTCATTTCATTTACATTTTACAACGGATGGGTGGACTGCTACCACGGCTAATTTATCATTCATAAGTTTAACTGGTCATTGGTTAACTACAGATTTTGAACAAAGAACAGCCATCTTAAAGGTAACTCCGTTTGATGAGTCCCATACAGGAACAAATATAAGTGAGTGCATTCAAAATGCTATGGATGACTTTAAAATTCCATCTTCAAAAGTTCATGTAATTACTCGTGACAATGCCGCAAACATGGTGGCAGGAGTAAATCAAACTGAATATCACGCATTACTTCTTTTTTTGCACGCATTACAACTCGTTTTAAATGATGCCATATTTGTTCAAAAATATGTTTTGAACATATGTTCAGTGTGCAAAACTATTGTTGGTCATTTCAACCATTCTCCATCCGCATTTGACACGTACAAAAAGTATCAAGATCAATATGGTGTGCCCAATCACAAATTTATTCAGGACCTATCAACAAGATGGAATAGTCGATACAGTTCCGCATAGGAGACTAATTGCGAAGGTTAAAGCGCACGGTATCCGCGGTCAGGTAGCTAACTGGTTAGAAGAATGGCTTCGTGCTAGGAGGCAGAGGGTCGTAGTTAATGGTAGTGAATCGGGGTGGTTAGAGGTAGGTAGTGGTGTCCCACAGGGTTCAGTGTTAGGCCCATTGTTATTCGTAATTTACATTAACGACATAGATGTAGGATTGATTAGTAACGTGTCAAAATTCGCGGACGATACTAAAATAGGCGGTAAGGTTGTTAACGAGGACGATAGAAATAGGATCCAAGACGATGTAGATAGGATTATGGAGTGGACGGATAAGTGGCAGATGCAATTTAACGTAGATAAATGTAAAGTTTTGCATATAGGTTCTCGCAACAATAATTACGTGTACACGATGGATGATAGGGATTTAGCGAGCGTTGACGAGGAAGTAGATTTAGGCGTACGCGTAACTAAAGATTTAAAGGTTAGGAACCAGTGCCTGGAGTCTTGCGCAAAAGCTAATAGGATGTTAGGCTTCATAGCGCGTAATTTCGAATTTAAATCGAAGGATATTATATTGCCCCTTTACAAGTCCCTAGTCAGGCCTCATTTGGAATATGCCGTTCAGTTTTGGTGCCCGTACTTGCGTGAGGATATTGATAGGTTAGAAAGGGTTCAGCGTCGTGCCACGAAACTTATTCCGGCATTGCGCAATAAGCCTTATGAAGATAGGATTAAAGTGTTAGACTTGTATTCACTCGAAACTAGGAGATTAAGGGGGGAGCTTATTGAAGTTTTCAAAATCGTTAATAACATCGATAACGTAAATTTTGACAAATTGTTCACTTTCGATAATAGTAATACTCGCAATAACGGATTCAAGTTGCGTGGCAGACGTTTCATTACTAATATCGCTAAAAACTTCTTTACGTTTAAAGTAATTGATAAATGGAATAATCTTCCCGCGTCAGTCGTTCATTCTACCAGCGTTAATGTGTTTAAGAACCGTCTTGACAGACATTTTAAAAATATTAACGTTGTTTAAAATTAAAAAAGAAAGTTAACAACAGGAGCTCTGGTGGTGGTGCTCGAGGATGAGTCTGTTGACGATGAATGCCAGCTTGTGACATGCCAGCGTGTGATGCCAGCAATAAAAAAAAAAAAAAAAAAAAAATTAGACTAACACGAATGTAGATGTAGCTCATAGCGTAAACTAACCCACTTTTTGTTTAACTTTACCTACTTTTTTTTTTTCTTATCCTCCTTACTTTGCATGTCTCTAACTCTTTTCTTGCATGTTTGTAGTTTGCATGGTATGACAGTGAGTTAAGACTGTGTTTGCATGGTTTGTAAGCGTTCTTATTTTACTTCTTTTCATCTTTCACCCTCTCCTATATTCTCCGACTATTTTTCTGACTTGTCGGCAGTGGCCGGCGGATGATGATGGTGAGACTTTTTCCCTCTTTTTCTGAATGAATGTTAACCCACGAATGATAGGTGTTGCTCCTTACTTAACCCCTTATTCTCCTCTCTTCTCTTAACCCCCTACTCTCTCCTTTCTCTCGGGCTAGCCTTAGAGTGGATCTTAGGGTCTTTGTTAGCCTTAGCTTCTGTAGATCTGTAGATCACTAGGCAACAAATTTCAACTTTTTTTTTGTTACAGACACGTGAACTACTGATTCCTACTAAAGCGCTGATGCTGATTTCAGATCTGATAAAAATTTCTCTATCACGTCCCGATTTTGTGTAACCGAAAACCCCTATTTTTCATTTTTTTTCTCACCCGCTTCTATTACGAAAGCCGTCTAAGCTACTTTTCCGTGCCACGTTTTATGTTAAGCATACTTAAATAATTAGTGAACAGGGATGTCTTTCCTCCTTTATTCTGGCTTAAGACAGACAGCGGAATTCCGCTGGCGGAGTTACCACCCCTGCGCCCAACCATCCACCCAAAGCGCGTTAGTATTTTGTTGTTACTACTGAAAGCCAAATTCCTGTTCTTAAGTGAAACTTTGGTGTGTCCTCTTCCTTTGTCGCTTGTAGGATGACGAGCTCTCCTTCTGCAGGAACCAACAATAATCTCCCATCATATTTGGGTTGAAATTACCTTGGTATCTGTTTTCCATAACTGAGATCTGTTGGTGGAAGCGCTCACCATGCTCGTCACTTACAGCCCCAAGGTTGGCCGGGAAGAAGTCAAGATGAGAATGTAAAAAATGAATTTTCAAAGACATTCTGCATCCCATTATTTCATAAGATTTAAGCATGTTTTCTACGAGTTTACGGTGGTTTTCAGCTTTGTGGTTTCCAAGAAAATTTTTGACAACTTCAACGAAAGATGTCCATGCTCCTAGTTCATTCTCATTTAGGTTAGATGGAAACGATGAGTCGTGGATGACACTGCGGATCTGTGGTCCAGTGAAAACTCCAGCTTCTAGCTTAGCATCTGTCAATATTCCTTTGAATTTATCCTTTAAATATTGGAAACCACTACCTTGATGATCCATACCCTTCACGAAATTTTTCATAAGGCCAAGTTTAATGTGAAGTGGTGGAAGATGTACTTTCTGAGGGTCAATAAGTGCTGGGTGTTTCACATTGTATTTACCAACAACATGTTCAGTTCTAGATGGCCAATCATGTTTTTTGTAGTGGTTCTTGTCATCTCTGCTGTTCCATAGACACAAAAAGCACATATGCTTTGTGTAGCCCAACTGTAACCCAAGAAGTAATGATACAACTTTAAGGTCGCCACAAATATTCCATGTGTGGTCCTTATATTTGATGAGTCTTAGCAGCAGTTTCATCGATTCATAAGTCTCATTAAGGCCAGTGGCATGTGCTACAGGTATTGAAGGTTTTTCATTGCCGTTGTGCAGTAATACAGCTTTAAGGCTAGCTTTACTAGAGTCAATGAACAGTCTCCATTCTTTTGGATCATAGCGACAGCCAATCCCTTGCATCAGACCACTGATATCGTGGCAGAAACAAACGTTTTCTTCCTGTAAGTAAAATGATGAAAACTGCAAATGGCGATGGCGGAAATGGGAAACTTTGGTGTTTGGTTGGAGAAGATTAAATTCTTGAAGTCTTGAACCAAGCAACTCTGCCTTTTCTTTTGGTAATTCCAAATCGCGCACTAAGTCATTTAACTCCGCTTGACTTAACAAATGTGGGGAAATATTTGCATCTGGAACATATATGCCATCTTTCCCTGTTTCTATATCACTAGCAGAATCTTCAGATGAACTGCTGTCTGTTATCGTTGCTGGTGGAACTGGTGGTGGATTTGTTTCATCATGTGGTACTGGTTTCATTGCTGATTCGCAGTTTGGGTACGTGATCTTTGATTTGTTTTTCTTTGTGAAACCAGCAATCTTTGTCAAACAAAAATAACAATCATTGAAGTGATTTTTTGGCTCACGCCAAACCATGGGGACTGAGAACGGCATAGCTTTTCTTTTACCATTCATCCAAGCTATTAACATTGCATTGCACTGTGCACAGCAAATATGTGGTGCCCAGTCCCTCTGTTGGTCTCCTAACTTAGTCAAAATAACACTTGTAGGCAAGTTTAATCATCTTTGTTATGTTTCTACGTTGTGGCTTAGGTGTATATTGTCCACAGACAAAGCAGAAGTTGTCTGGGTGATTTACACAAGCACGTCTATTTGATGCCATTTTGAATTACATACAATATCTGAAAAAACGTAGAAAGTAATTATTACGATGTGCAAAATAAAAAAGAAATACACACCGTAGTACAAAACAAATGCTATAAAAAACACACAAGTCACCACAACCTGTCACTTGCTCATCAGCAGAGAGCTTCAAAAACCGTTCTGCTTGACTGTCACGTAGCGACTGACCGTTGAGCCGTTACTATGCTCTTGACTCAGTGTTGCCAACTCGGGCTAAATTTTATTTATCAAAATTGTTCGAATTTGTATATAGTTGGCAAAAAAAATTGCTTTAACCTTGAAAAGCAAGTTTCATATTACTGGCATTAAGCCGATTAAAACCAAAATCTGGACGTGGTAGAAAATTTTACTAAAAGTGATTTGCATTTTACACAAAATCTAGACGTGATAGAAAATATCTAATTATAGATTTGAAATCAGCATACCGAAATTAGCTAGGAGCACCTATTTGGTCTTCTGTAACAAAATCTTTGTTGCCTAGTGTTATATATCTGTTTTTAACAAGCGCTTTAGAACTATCCCACTTGATGCTATGGTTACATCTATACATATGGTTAAATAAAGCATTGGAAGTACTAGCTGTTCTACAAGCATATTTATGCTGTTTTACCCTAATATCTAACGTTTTACCGGTTTGGCCTATATATACTGACTACTGAGTTACATTGTGTACATCCGATCGAATACACACAACCAACAACATTATCAGGGCTATTCTTTATTAGGCGTGATTTAACAGTATTATTATACTTAAAGATTACATTAATGCCAATTGCTTTAAGTACAGTTGGAAGGTATTGAAAATTAACATGGTAAGGTAGGCTAAGGATATTTTTACGCTGAAATTCCTTTACAATTACATTATTATAATACCTATTCTTGGCTTTCTTAAGACAGTTATCTAAAAATGAAATAGGATAACATAATTTAGTACCAATATTCATAATATTGCATAACTCGGAATCTAAAAATTCAGGACTGACAACTCTCAATGCTCGAAGAAACATAGCAGAGAGAATAGAGGATTTAATCGAAGGATGATGGTCAGAATAAAAATGCACGTAAGAGTTATTATTAGTAGGCTTACGGTAGACTTCATATTTGAACTGATTAGAGCATCTCCAAATTTTTAGATCAAGAAAAGATAGGCTTCCCTCATTTTCTTTTTCAACTGTAAACTTAATAGATGGGGCTAAATTGTTGAGCCTACCAAGAAATAAGTCCACATCCAAATTATTAGGCCAAAGGCATAAAATATCATCTATATACCGGTACCAAACCAGGTTAAAATTAACAATCGTAGGCAAAATTCTACTTTCAAAAAATTCCATATATAAATTAGCTAGTACAGGTGAAAGGGGATTTCCCATAGCCAATCCAAACGACATAACATAAACTTATTTTCAAACTGAAATTTACAATCTTTGACACACAGCTTAATTAACTCAATAAGAGTGTTGTGTTGAACAGGGAAAGAATATTCAGAAATCTTATCTTTTAAGAAATCAAGTAGGTCATCAACAGGGACTTTTGTGAATAGCGAGCATACATCGAAACTTACCAATTTGAAATTAGGGTCATTAGGGAACTTCAGTTTGTCAATAAGATCCATGCTATTTACAATATGTGACTCAGAAATAGAGCCAACTAACGGTGTTAATAAACTAACTAACCATTTTGATAGCTTATAGGTTACGGAGCCCACTGAGCTAACAATAGGCCTTATGGAAAAACTATACGCGCTCACAACATGGTATCATACGTGGTACATTTATTTCATAATTAAATATAAATTATTAATTAATTGAATTAAATATCTATACAAAATTGCCTCGGGATTGGCGACATAGCCTATTGGGAATGAAATAATTGAATTGCCATACGTACAAAGAACCTGTATGTATGAATCAGCCTCACATAGCAACAAGAAAACCCAATTTATTGTTTAGTCTACCAAAGAAAAGTAGACTAAACAAAATGTTGCTAGAACGGCAAATAATACACGAGAACCAAGGAACGGCTCACAGGGCTGTTTATTCCAAGCGAAGCTTTAAACGCGGAGGATGTCTTTGTCTCCCCCTAGAGTCCTGAGTGAATTCCTTATAATATAAAACCTAATGACTATAAAAGGATAGGCCTATTCCTTCAGGGGTTTATATAGTGACTGCCTATATTAATTACCTTAAGTAAATTCGCCGCGTAACCCCATCGTGGCGACCCTACACCGAAAATGACCGTCACGCCCTACATCGAAACAAACAAAGACCCAGCAAAAATAAGGTGAGCAATTTCAGTTTTTATTAACATAAGGCTTTCCCAACTCCCGATGCTAGAATTACCGTAATCAATATAAATATAAAGAGGTCCTTTAAAGACCTACATATTTATAACTCTCTAACGGAAAAGCATAGGGCTTTTGTCGGTAACCCTCCACTGACGTCTGTTGGAAATTTCCAACGGATGAGGGCACAGGCAATCAACCCATAGCCCTATATAGTTTTTTCAAATGGTGGCCCTGTGTATGGGGAACTAACCCCTCTAAAATTTACACTGACACACGCAGAGGCTAGGCTTAACTCAGTAGGCCTAACCCCAATTTCAACCGTAACCCCACTATAGTTTTTTCATATGGTGGCCTAAGCAACTGGGAACCGATCCTTTACCTTTACACTAATCGAAAACAAAGGCTTGTTCATTTAACAGACATAACTTATTTTAGGTCCTAAAAATAATAGGCCCGCAACATTAAGCCTATTTAATAGGTCCTACTCTTCAAATTCAAAACTAAGCCTTGTTAATTTAACAGGCTTAACTCATTTGAGGTCCTATAAAATAATAGGCCCAAACATAAGCCTACTTGGTAGGCCCAACAAATAGGCCTATTTAGTAGGCCCACCTAACTTTACCTTACATAATAGGCCTACCTCTTAAAGTAGGCCTTACTCTTTACACTCAAGCCTATCCTAACTAAAAACATTGTGAATTTTTAATTTAACCTGTGGCGCAGGTTATATAAAAAACTTATTACTGTACAGTAATTTAACTTGCTCAACATCACAAAAATTAAACTCAGAACTTTAACACTAACAACAATTATGGAAGACTTGGACAAAAGGGTAAAACCCAGACCAAGAAAACAGAAACACAGACCTTGGGGCTACGGCACCATCTCAAAATCACAAAAAATTAATGAGGAAAAAATCAGCACGTAAGGTGTCATCACCAAACTGTACAATGATTTCAAACAAAAGGAACCTACAAGATATGATCTTGAAACAACATTAAATTCTATTACTCGTTACAAACAAGAAATTTTCATACTAGATGAAGACATAATTACAGAAATTGATGACACAATTGAACTAACAGATGATGAGTATTCTACTCTCCTACTTGACAATGAAAATTACATTACAAAAATTAACAACTATATTTCTGAAATTCAAAACCAACTTGATGAGTGCAAAAAAGAAGACACATACGAAAGCTTCTTAGAAGCTACAAGAAATGCTTCATTTAGCCCTCCCAATGTGGCTGAGGGCAATGAACTAAAATCAAAATTGCCTACACTTGCAGTACCCACTTTTGAGGGTGACAGAGCCAAATTTCAATCTTTTATTGAAAAATTTCATAGCCTTATAGGTAATAAAAACTACATTACAGATGTTGATAAATTTAGTTATTTAGTGAACTATCTGAAAGGCCCAGCCTTAAGATTAGTGGAATCACTACCAGCCATAGGTACTTCTTATTCTGTAGCAATAGAATTACTTAACAGAAATTATATGAATAAGGATGAAATTATACATGATTTTGCTCTTAAAGTAATGAACATGCGAACCCCAAAAGACAACTATGGTGACCTCTTTGATTTTTACTGTGAGTTTGAATGTCTCATGGGACAACTTAAAAACAATAATTTAAACATTGCAGAAACAGCTTGGATCATTCAAGCTGTTGTTTTTGAAAAGCTCCCTTCTAAAGTCAAAGAGATATTTCATCAGAGGACAACTGACATATACCCTAGCCTTAATAAACTAAGAGAAGATTTCCCAACTGTACTGGCACTATACAAATCAAGTTACACACACCCAAAATTTAACACAGAACAAGAAAAAACCAACAATGCAGAAAACCAAAAACCTAACAAAAGATTTCAACACTTACCAGTTACATCAAAACACAACCGCAAAACTCAATTTGCAGAAAATAAAGTGACAGAAAAAGACTCAAAGACTCCTACTCTGCAAAACTTTAATGTAGCTACTTTTGAGTATAATCCCCACCATGCAAATTTTGTTTTAGCAGTGAACATTATTCTACAAATTGTCCCAAATACAAAGACTTTACAGCAAGGTCAAAACGTTGTGATCAACTAAACTTATGCAAAAAATGCACTGGATCAGGGCACCAAAAGTCAAATTGCAAATCAAATTTGATATACAATTGTAAGTTTTGCAACAGTTTTGACCATGTTACCCCTATGTGTAATACACACACAGACATTGGAAAAACTGACAAACATTATGAACAAACACCCAAATCAAACCAAAACAAACAGAAACAAACCAAAAATGCTATGAATGGACATATCAGTTCATCTAGCATTAACCACAATTCAAAAATTCTTTCACCAACCACAACTTTGGAAATCCAAAACAAAAGAGGACAAATAGTACAGGTTAGGTGTCTTTTAGATACCTGCTCACAACAAACATTTGTAACAAACAACTGATAGAAAAATTGGGACTTCAAACCAACAAGGAGATGAAGATCTCTCTATTTCATCATTTATCAATAAAAACCCAGTACAAGCCAGTTTTAAAACTGCAAATATAACTTTAACTCTTGATGAAACATTTGAAACCCTTCTGACTATGTGACAAACTCGAACTACAAAAACACTGTCATAATCCCACATCATTTGAATGAAAATGATTCCACATTGGATGAAGGGTTACAGCAGTTGTGACTATTAGAATCAGTTGGCATAAAGGACAGTACTATTACACATGAAGACCAATTGATGACAGAACAATTTAAGAATACATTACAACACAGAGACAATCAATACTATGGGAGCTGCCTTGGAAAACACCTTGTCCAGAAATAATGGACAATTTGAAAGTAGCTAAGGCACATCTGTATAAAAATTACAGAAAACTAAAAATGACAATCTTTTAGAACAATACAACAACATATTCAAGGAACAAATAGAAAGGGGCTTCATTGAAGAAGTTACTGATGAACCCTTTAAAAAACGAGGTTGTCATTATTTAACACACAGGGAAGTTTACAGAGAAGACTCATCCACAACTAAACTAAGAGTAGTATACAACTGTAGTTTAAAAGACACAAATTCTGTTAGTTTAAATGATTGTCTCATGGAAGGCCCAAACCTTGTCTCAGATCTTGTAAAAATTCTCCTTTGCTTCCGTTTAGACAATTATGCAGTACAAAGTGACATAGAAAAAGCATTCCTCTGTATAAATTTGAAGCTTGAGTATGATAAAAATCATCTCAGGTTTTTGTGGTTGAATGATCCACATGACCTTAACAAAGGTTTCAAAACCTACAGATTTAAAGTAATTATTTTTGGAGCAAATTGCTCTCCAAGTATTCTTGCTTTAACAATTAGAAACCACCTAAACTTATTTCAAGAGGACTTAACAGTTCAGTTTTTAAAACAAACTTTTATGTGGATAACCTCATTGGTTTCCACTGTAACTGAAGAGGAATTGCTTGAAATTTACCAAATGTCACAACCCATAATGAAGCAAGGAAATTTTGGATTGAGAGAATGGGTTTCTAATTCTCCTAAATTAAATGAACAAATAACAAAAGACAACAATGGGAACATTGAACCAAACAATTACACGAAAACACTTGGAATGCTTTGGTTTTTAAAACAGAATTCTGAACACGATGACACTCTTTGCACGAAGAGTTATAACTTAAATCCAAATGCCAATACAAAAAGACAAGTGCTTTCAGAATCATCCAAAATTTTTGACCCATTGGATTATATTTACCAGCAACCATAAGATCCAAATCCTTTTGCAAGACTTATGGAAAAGAAAATTGATTGGGATGAACCACTTTCAGTGGAAGACCAACTTCATTGGAAAAAATTAGCCACAGACTTGAACAAAGTTCAAGACATCTACGTACCAAGATGTGCTGGCTACAGATTGAAATCGCAAACACTACACATTTTTACAGATGCCAGCACACAAGCTTATGGGTGTTGTGCCTATTTAACAAGTGAAAATGAAAGTAACTTGGTTTATTCAAAGGCAAAAGTGGCACCCTTAAACCAAAAGAAAACTGTACCACAACTTGAATATTAGCTGTCTCATTGGGAGTTAAAACAGCAAACTTTCTTTCACAAGTGTATAAAGAAGTTGACATAACAAACATTTACTTATGGACAGACAGTCAAATTTGTCTAACATGGGTGACCAACACAGATACAACTTCTTGCAAAATATATTTGTGAAAAACAGACTAACAGAAATCAAAACTGCAAACACAAACCTTGGTATCAAATTTAGGTACATAAAAACAAAGGAGAATCCTGCAGACTTTTTGACAAGAGGGCTCTCTTACAAGCTGTTGAAAACAAACCTCACACTCAACTCTACAACAACTGAAAAGATCACTGAGGACAAACCTATATTTGACTATCACCTTTATTCAGACCTAAACAAACTCTTGAGAATTACAGTCTATTGCTGCAAGTTTGTCAATAGCTACCTTCTCAAACACTGTCCTCAGAAAGCCTTTTCTAACTTAACAGAAACTGCAACAAAATACTGGCTCAAACAGATACAAGCTTCAGAATTTGACAAGGAGTTGAAGTATCTTAGGTCCAGTAGCACATTAAACAAAGGTATTCCTTCACTTGTCATGGATCTAAATCTGTACCTGGATACAGAGGGTCTGATAAGGTGTAAAGGAAGGCTTAACAAGTCAACTTTGACTTACAACTCTAAGCACCCAATTCTTCTTCCAAGGAGAAATCACTTCACAAAACTCATCATAGGGATACCCACAACAAAATACACCACATGGGAGTCCCACAAACCCTGACAGAGCTGAGAAAAACTTACTGGCTACCAAAGGGTAGAACTGAAACAAAAAAATTTTAAACACATGCATTCCTTGTAAACGTATCCATTCACGACCCTTTAAGACCCCAAGCCCTCCAGACCTACCTGTGGAACGAGTAACATTTACTCGGCCATTTGAAACCACGGGTATTGACTACACTGGAGCGGTAAATGTGAGTTTTGGAGACAAAATGGATTCAAAGGAATACAAAGTGTACATTGTACTCTTCACCTGTGCTGCCACACGTGCCATATGTCTAGACATAGTAGAAGATCTGACAGCAGAAGCTTTTATTGCTGCTTTCAGACGATTTTGTGCACACAATTCTGTACCCAAAACTATATGGTCAGACAATGCCACATACTTCAAATCTGGTGAAAGAATTATTCATCAGATTTGTGACAGTGAAACAGTACAAACTCATTTAACCAAACACAACATAACCTGGAAGTACATTCCTGTTAATACACCATGGTATGGTTCAATTTGGGAAAGAAACATACAAACTGTAAAGAACTGCCTTAAAAAGACTATTGGGACAAAACATCTACAACTTTTTGAACTCATGACTATTCTGTCAGAAATTGAAAATGTTGTCAACAACAGACCATTAACTTATGTGGGAGATGGTATTAATGAGCCAGAACCTCTCACACCAAACCACCTAATTAAGGGAGAAACAGTAAACATGTTACCAGAATCTGAACATAACAATACAGAGGATCCAGATTGGGAAATAGGACACAAAGAACTCAACACAAAATACCAACATTTGACACAAATCAAAACTCAATTTATAACAAAATGGAGAGAAGAATACTTAACAAGTCTTAGAGAAAGACATAAACAATTAACAAAACAAAGTTGGAATGATTCAGTCAAAATTGGGGACATTGTGTTGATACATGACAAGACACCAAGACAACATTGGTCAATGGGAAAAGTCTTGGAACTCAAAACTGGTGAAGACGAAGTTACCAGGGTTGTAAAACTGAAAACAGCAACTGGTGAGACCACCAGAGATATCACATTACTATATCCTTTGGAGTGTGGGGCTAAATTAGAACCATTACCCCAAAGGATGGATCAGGATACTATTGGGGAGGAATCTCTCAATGTGCCTGATGTAACTCAGACTAAACCAGACAGGCCTCAAAGAAAGACTGCTTTGAAGCCAGAAAACTTTTACAAGAAAAAATTAAGACTGGTGACTTATAAAACTTACACAAACTGAGCAAAGTTAAAATGCTTAATAACTTTACTTTAATCCCATAAATTTCCTATACCTAAAGGGAGTCAAACTGATTGACATAACTTTAACTAAACTTGAGAAGTTGGCCTCTTGAACTTTAATATTTAAATAGGTCTTGAGTAACCTCTCTCTCCCTAAATTTCTACTTTATTCTTTTCAATCCATTTCACATGGTTTAAAACACAGTTTATCAAAAAATTTGATCTATAACATACAAATTTTTCTCCGGCCCCCCCCAGTATATGGAAAAACTATACGCGCTCACAACATGGTATCATATGTGGTACATTTATTTCATAATTAAATATAAATTATTAATTAATTGAATTAAATATCTATACAAAATTGCCTCGGGATTGGCGACATAGCCTATTGGGAATGAAATAATTGAATTGCCATACGTACAAAGAACCTGTATGTATGAATCAGCCTCACATAGCAACAAGAAAACCCAATTTATTGTTTAGTCTACCAAAGAAAAGTAGACTAAACAAAATGTTGCTAGAACGGCAAATAATACACGAGAACCAAGGAACGGCTCTCAGGGCTGTTTATTCCAAGCGAAGCTTTAAACGCGGAGGATGTCTTTGTCCCCCCTAGAGTCCTGAGTGAATTCCTTATAATATAAAACCTAATGACTATAAAAGGATAGGCCTATTCCTTCAGGGGTTTATATAGTGACTGCCTATATTAATTACCTTAAGTAAATTCGCCGCGTAACCCCATCGTGGCGACCCTACACCGAAAATGACCGTCACGCCCTACATCGAAACAAACAAAGACCCAGCAAAAATAAGGTGAGCAATTTCAGTTTTTATTAACATAAGGCTTTCCCAACTCCCGATGCTAGAATTACCGTAATCAATATAAATATAAAGAGGTCCTTTAAAGACCTACATATTTATAACTCTCTAACGAAAAAGCATAGGGCTTTTGTCGGTAACCCTCCACTGACGTCTGTTGGAAATTTCCAACGGATGAGGGCACAGGCAATCAACCCATAGCCCTATATAGTTTTTTCAAAGGCCTCATGGGATTATTAACTTTGTGTGTTTTTACTAAGCCGTACAGATATGGTAGTGACGAATTGATACTAAGAAACTGCTGTGAAAGCCCATTATAGTTATTTTTTAATATTTCTCTTAATTTTCTATTAAGATGTTAATAAAATGTTTAATAGAAAATTAAGAGAAATATTAAAAAATAACTATAATGGGCTTTCACAGCAGTTTCTTAGTATCAATTCGTCACTACCATATCTGTACGGCTTAGTAAAAACATACAAAGTTAATAATCCCATGAGGCCTATTGTTAGCTCAGTGGGCTCCGTAACCTATAAACTATCAAAATGGTTAGTTAGTTTATTAACACCGTTAGTTGGCTCTATTTCTGAGTCACATATTGTAAATAGCATGGATCTTATTGACAAACTGAAGTTCCCTAATGACCCTAATTTCAAATTGGTAAGTTTCGATGTATGCTCGATATTCACAAAAGTCCCTGTTGATGACCTACTTGATTTCTTAAAAGATAAGATTTCTGAATATTCTTTCCCTGTTCAACACAACACTCTTATTGAGTTAATTAAGCTGTGTGTCAAAGATTGTAAATTTCAGTTTGAAAATAAGTTTTATGTTATGTCGTTTGGATTGGCTATGGGAAATCCCCTTTCACCTGTACTAGCTAATTTATATATGGAATTTTTTGAAAGTAGAATTTTGCCTACGATTGTTAATTTTAACCTGGTTTGGTACAGGTATATAGATGATATTTTATGCCTTTGGCCTAATAATTTGGATGTGGACTTATTTCTTGGTAGGCTCAACAATTTAGCCCCATCTATTAAGTTTACAGTTGAAAAAGAAAATGAGGGAAGCCTATCTTTTCTTGATCTAAAAATTTGGAGATGCTCTAATCAGTTCAAATATGAAGTCTACCGTAAGCCTACTAATAATAACTCTTACGTGCATTTTTATTCTGACCATCATCCTTCGATTAAATCCTCTATTCTCTCTGCTATGTTTCTTCGAGCATTGAGAGTTGTCAGTCCTGAATTTTTAGATTCCGAGTTATGCAATATTATGAATATTGGTACTAAATTATGTTATCCTATTTCATTTTTAGATAACTGTCTTAAGAAAGCCAAGAATAGGTATTATAATAATGTAATTGTAAAGGAATTTCAGCGTAAAAATATCCTTAGCCTACCTTACCATGTTAATTTTCAATACCTTCCAACTGTACTTAAAGCAATTGGCATTAATGTAATCTTTAAGTATAATAATACTGTTAAATCACGCCTAATAAAGTATAGCCCTGATAATGTTGTTGGTTGTGTGTATTCGATCGGATGTACACAATGTAACTCAGTAGTCAGTATATATAGGCCAAACCGGTAAAACGTTAGATATTAGGGTAAAACAGCAGTACTTCCAATGCTTTATTTAACCATATGTATAGATGTAACCATAGCATCAAGTGGGATAGTTCTAAAGCGCTTGTTAAAAACAGAGATATAATAGAACGAAATATAGAATGTGCATTTATTCATTTTAAAAACAATTTCAATAACAGTTCGGGGACTTATAAAATTGACGATATCATGTTAAAATTTCTTTTGCCTCTCATTAACCCTTGTTAAGTATGTGCTAATTGTTTTGTTTTTCCTGTACGTTGTATATATTTATGGGCATCTCGCCTTTTAACTTCATTCCCTGACGAGGTGTAGCTTCTTGGGCGTAATATATATATATATATATATATATGTTACGCCCAAACATCGAAATCGCTGAGTGAGCGAAGAAAACAGCCACAACGCGTTGTGGATGCACTTAAGTGACCACACTCTGATGTTAGATACTTTTTCGCTTCATGGCCGTTTTCAAGCAACCACAACGCGTTGTGGACGATTTGAAAATTATTGAATGCCCGGTTAGGTCAACTGGTCGCCCTTGACGATTGGTTAGGTTAAGTCGTGATATTTTCGTTAAAACCGACGAAAATATCACGGCTTAACCTAACCTATCATCAAGGGCGTACAATTAACCTAACCGGGCATTCAGTTGACCTAATCGGACATTCAATTAACCTAACCAGTTGGTTAATTTGTACATTTACGTCTCATTCTAAAGTTGCTTAAAATTAATCGAAACCTACGGGAAAATTATTGATGATAATTTTTTAAAGGACTTTATCTTTTTTCTAGCATATCTGCTTAACTTTGCTTTTTAATCGGTGAATACGTCCATAAATATACTCGTGCGTCGTGTTTATATCATTTCAATATATATATATAATTTTTTTTTTTTTTTTTTTGCAGGGAATCTGTGTAACTACGGATTTCATGAAATCCTTAAAATGTTGAGGGATTTCATGTGAAGTTAACCCTTTATGGCTGAAATTTTTGCGTAGGGTTGAGTCTAAATGCGTGTATTTGAAACGTTACGTATTCGACTCAGTGCGGTAAAGGGTTAAGTTGTGATATTTTCGTTCGTTTTAGCGGAAATATCACGACTTAACCTAACCAATCGTCAAGGGCGTACGGTTCACCAAACCGGGTATTCAATAATTTTCCCGTAGGTTTAACGAAAATATCACGACTTAACCTTACGTGAAATCCCTGAACATTTTAGGGATTCCATGAAATCCCTAGTTACATTGTGTACATTCGATCGAATACACACACTCAACAGCATTTTCCGGGCTGTTCTTTATTAGGAGAGATTTAATCGTATTATTATAATTAAAGACTACGTTACTGCCAATTGTTTTAAGTAAGATGGGAAGATATTTAAAATTTACATGGTAAGGTAGGCCTAGGATATTTTTATGCTCAAATTCATTTACAGTTACATTATTATAACACCTATTCTTAGCTTTCTTAAGGCAGTTATCTAGAAATGAAATAGGGTAACACAATTTAGTAAACACGTCTGTTTGAGAAGTACCAGAGATATCTCTTAAATACCTTGAGTGCAATTTCAGCCAAAACCCTGTTTGGATAAGTCTCCATAACTGTTGGAAAAGCTAGGTCGTTTCTAGGGGCCCTCAGGGGCCCTTGGCTTCATGCCATTATTTACTATAAACAAGTGCCACAAAGGGACAAAAATCTTTCACTCTTTTTTTTTTTTTCATGAGCATAAAGTTTCATTTGCTCCTGGAAGAGAGAGATCTTCAAAGCATAGGTAGTTTTTGCCATCCAGCGAGCCTGATGAAGAGCTGGAGCTCTGATGTTGTACTTCTTAGGCAAACTTCCTCCCAGGAAAATTAGAGAAAGATGGAGGAATTCACTGTAGTCATCTTTTAAGAAGCTGCTGTTCTGAAGAGCATCGGAGAGGTACTGTATCATCATCATCAAAAGTATCATCATCATCATTTTTCTTTAGAGTGCAATATTGTTCGAATAGTTTTCTCAGTTTCCTTTCAGCATTGTCCGATCTTTGAGTTGGAATCCTTGCTTTATCTCAGATATAAAGAACAGCAGAGAGAGTCTCTTTCAAACTTGCAGTGACTGATCGTTTTTCCTCGATGTGATGAAATAAGAACTTGCTTAACACTTCACGCTTCGAATGTAATCGTGAGGTTAGAAGATCTTTTGTAGGTTTTTCAATGAGCCAGGTACTGGCAGAACTTCGGGTCGGCCGTTTGACGTCAACCATGGCGATGAGTGACTGTAACAAAGAGAAAACAAATCAATATTTTAATAACTTACATTTATGACTATATAATAAATAACTTCTAATTTATCAGTCTCTTTCCTACAATGAGGTATGTAAATGAAAAGAAAAGAACCTCATCTAAAATCTCATATTTTAAACGCGGCTCCGTCCATTCATATTTATATTTATTGTATAATGTACATAATAAGACTATATTATACGAGGGGCGGTCAAAAAATAAGTTTACACGGCGTGTAATTTCGTAACTAAAGGACCTACATTGATTATGTTTGTATCAGGTGAATTCGTTAATCATTGTTGGCAACACTGCACGTCGATTTGGCTGCCATCTATCGTACATTGATTATATACGAGGCAGTTGAACATGGTGGCTCGACTGGAACAGTGCTCTGTCATTTCTGCAACGATATTCCGAGTCTGTCAGTGGTTAAGAATTTCTCGAGCGCATTGTCACAGGAGACGAGACATGGGTTCATTACCGTACTCCGGAAACTAGACGTGCCAGCATGGAATGGAAGCACCCTGGGTCCCCGCGACCAAAGAAGTTCAAGATTGCGAAGTCCGCTGGCAAAGTGATGGTTAGCGTGTTTTGGGACCACAAAGGCGTTTTGCTCGCAGACTTCATGCAAAAAGGCACAACAATCAATGCAGCTGTATATTGTTCAACACTGGAACGTTTACGAGTGACCATTAAACGTAAACGTCCTGGACTGCTCCGCAGGGCAGGGCACTTTTCCTATCGAGCCGCTATGTTCAATTGACTCGTATAACCAATGTACGGTAGGCGGCAGCCGAATCGACATGCATTGTTGCCAACAATGATTAACGAATTCACCTGATACAAACATAATCAATGTAGGTCCTTTAGTTACGAAATTATACGCCGTGCCGTGTAAACTTATTTTCTGACCGCCTCTCGTATATAGATATGCTACATATATTTACGCATACTGTATGTAATTATATGCAAGAATATTTAATATATACACTAATTTATAGTTTATATATATTTCAGTATATATGCATGTAGCAGCTTTGTAGCTCCTAAATATTCTAAAATAATTCGTAATATGAATAGTCAACATTTATATATACATATTATATATTTAATGATATTTTTACTTACCAAAAATATACGAAGTATATTTTTGCTTTATCACGAAATAATGTTTCACCCACATCATACAGCTGCCCAGTACACATTGCATTAAGAGGCCTCCACATTTCCAGCCTTTATTTGTCAAAATCTGCAAACTAAGGTTGAATCAAGTTACTGTTTGATTCAAGCTCACTCAACCCAAGACGAATTAATATCTGGGTTTTATATATGTATAAACTTGTATATTGTGTATCATTTGAAGCTATCTCTCGTAACCTAGATTAATATATATATATATATATATATATATAGTGGGCCTAGTTTTAGCCGTTTAAGGTGATAATGACTAATTTAATGCTAGTGATTAATTGATGCAAGTTGATTGTTAGAATGACAGGCTGGGTTAACAATTTATGATGTCCTACAGTATCACCGGTTGAAAGTGGCTAATGGTCATAGGCTGACCATATTTCCTTGAGATAAAAACGGGACATTGGGATGGCAAAAAAGGGACGGGGTTATGTAATATTCTGTATTCATGAAAAAGTAAGTACATAAACCGGGACAAAATTGACATTTTTATTAAAACGACGGGACGGCCAGGAAATATAAAACAAACGGTACTGTCCCGTTCAAAACGGTACGTATGGTCAGCTACTAATGGAGTAGCCTACTATAGTATTTCTGAGTGATACGAATTGCTTCGAGGTCACCAGCTTGGATACACCCAAGCAAATATTGTTAAGGTTTATAAAAAGCACCTTATTGTTTTGTATTTAATTAAGAAAATAAATCAGTATTTGTTCAC